>CM046439.1:9702093-9859067 GCA_025506505.1 Flaveria sonorensis
ATAAATATAAGGTGTTTCAAGTGCCTTGGGTGAAGATCAAGCAATTTTTGAAGCTTCCAAGCATCATTCAACAACCATTACATATTTTCTTGCTTGATTCTTAGTTCATGGGATCAAGTCTTTTTCTTTGCATTTCAAGATCATCTTCTCCTTGCTTGTTTAAGGTTAGAACCTTGTTCCTAATCTTCTATACATCACCGTGATGTGTCCATGTTCCCTAACTCATCCAAAGGTGCTCTAGCAAAGTTTAAAAAGTAACAAAACATGTAAGACATTTTCTGACAGATTCATGTTCTGTGTTTTAGACACCATAACTCGACCTAAACACGAGCAAATTAACCGTTTCTTGATCCTAACATTAACCTTAGAATGTCTAGTTTTCAACGCATCCAACCTTAAAATTTTTAGATAAGTATAACCCATCCAAAACGTACAAATATGATTAAGGTGTTGAATCTGAGTTTTTGGCAGATTAGATAGGGCAGAAAGATTGAGGCATAAGTTATGCTTAAAATAATCAAATGGAGTCTTTATTTTTGTGGTAGCTTAGCTTAAGATGTTAGGTTTAAAAGTACTATAGACTCTATTTGTAAAAATAGGGTTTGGCCCCTCAAAAAGATGAAATCCATGGACATGTACAGGAAAAATGCTGCACTGACATCTGTTGCCTCATGACCCATTTCGAGGCAGTTAAACTTAGTTATATATTAAAAGATATACCTTTTAGGAACCTAAGACATAGAGATAAATGTGGTAAAAATAGCAGATTTTATGAAAATTCTTTGGACCACAAAAAGGGGGTGACAACTTGACCTAAAAATCCACATGTTTCTGTCAAATGTCTACATTTATATAAAGTGAACTTTTGGAGGTATTTGGTGAAAAGAAACTCATGCACATGGTAAGTATAATTGCATTATACTTAATATAAAAACCATACATCACATTATTTATTTTCAGGAAGATAACTATGAAGACAAGAATCTAAATAAAACATTAACGGCTTGACGTGTCTAACTAATCTAGTGACGTTTTCAAAACTAACTTTGTGGATGAGTTATGCATGACCATCTAGGGTTAGTAATCATGACATTATGAATATATTGTGAATTTATTTAGGAGATTCCTAGACCGATCTACGTACGGACTATTGCTAATATTCACGCGTGCATTACAGGTGAGTTTCACGGCCCCATTTTTACTTATTTTCATTTTGGGGGAGATTACATGCAAATTACTATTTTCATGGACACAATTACTTGTCAATGGTTTCACATGTTATATAAGTGTTACTTACTGTATGAAGTCCCCTGTTATCGGACCGTTAGTTTATTTCCCAAAGCGAGGTAATCATGGATAGTACTATTGGGTTTGACTACCCCCACCCGGGTTAATTACCCTAACCTTGACTGGAGGTCTAAACGGGTGCATTATTAGCCTGTTCACCCCTGTGCTTACGGTAGGCATGGGTAGGGGCAATCTATTACAGTTACAGTCTAGCTTCGGTTGTGATGCTTATATAATATTGTAGTATTGTATGTACGACAATCAAATCATAAAAAGACTTATGGTCCATTACACTGTTTGCTATTACTTTAAAACCTGTGAACTCACCAACTTTATGTTGACATATTTTTCGTGCATGTTTTCTCAGGTATTTGATAATTGCATCAAATTAAGCTAGTATGGAGCACATCGCATTTAGGACCAATCTCTTTTGGACATTTATTTTTGTATTTGTCGAGTTTGGAAAGTGACTTGCATTAATTTCTTTGCTTCCGTAATTTGACTCTGAAAACAATTATGTATTTTAAACTTATTTGCAACGTATGTTTTACTGAATCATGTAGTGGTCGATCAATGACTATGATTCCATGATGATCACGCCCCGCGGGAAACCGCTGTGGATTTGGGGAGTGACAGATTGGTATCAGAGCCATTGGTTATAGGGAATTAGGTTGCATCTAGTGGACCTAGACTATAACCGTGGTTCATTGCATCACCTTAGCATTTTATACATTCACGTAACTTACAATTACTGTATTGATATGTTGTCTTGTCATAGATATGTCATCCGCATCCTGACCTATCTACGTATTCGACTCTAACGAGGAGTACGAGCCCAAGTCACTAGCATCATCTGCAGGATCCATATCTGTCCCTCTGAACCCTACACATGACTATCTGACCCAGCCGACTATTCCCACCGCAGTGGAGACTCCTACTCCTACTTCTGATCCCGCTCCCTCTGACCCTGCCCCTATCCCTGCTCCCGATACCACGAGAGGCTTGCCCGAAGATCATGACTATGGATTACCCCCTCCTCATCCGGGCATGGTTTGGTGGATACCCAAACATTCGCCCCACGCCGCACTACCTTATGAGCTTATTCTCGGGTGCGTTCGTCTTATTAGCCCCGACATGCCAATGACCATCCCAGCGAGCGAGGCTCATTACTACCTTGGTACGATAGTCGGACCCCGTTACACCACCACCAACCCATAGCCAGCTGACCCTCTTCCCGAGCCAGTAGACCTTACTCCCGAGCCTGCTGATCCTGTCCCATTGTCTGACGACACTGAGCTAGTGGATTTGGATTATGAGTCCATCGACTCCGTCTCCCAGACCGCTGATACCGAGCCTGTAGGTCCCGACTCGGAGCCTGCTGACTCTACCCCCCAGCCTACTCATCCCATTCCCCAGGCTGCTGACCAGTCCGTTGATCCCCCTCCCCACCTGCCGACGCTGATACTCTCGACCCCACCCCTGATCCTACTGTTATTGCCCCTGTATCCGCTATTCCCAAGACAGTGGCTACAGATACCCACCTTGACGTCGATTCGACGTTACCACCACCATCATACCACAGATATCGTACCCATCCTGGCTGTGCACTTCGTGCACACACACCCAGGAAGCGGGTTCGCATCCCGATCCGCCCTACTACACCTATTCGTGATCGTACCCCTAAGCCTGCGCCTAAAAGGCGCAAAGTTGATAGTCGTCGATGGGACTGGATGCCCAGCTACCTGTGTGAGTGGCAGGACATGGAGGGAATACCTTCCACTTATGAGATAGGTGAGTCATCTGATGCACCACACCCGACACCCCTCACCCAAGAGCCTATGGAGCGCACAGTACCGTTGCTCGTGGCACGTGCTGCGAGGCACGACCATCAGATCCGGGAGTTACAGAAGGAGATTGCTGGACTTCCACAGACTAATGATAAGGAGGATATTGAAGGTTGATTGCTAGCTATTGAGGAGGACAGGTACTAGGATGACCAGGCATTACACACGATGCATGACAGGATTACTGGCGTGCGGCGTGAGATGGCGGAGTTAACTCAGAGGATGGATGCTACAGTGTAGAGGGTGATGATGGCCGAGCAGCGCGCAGCGGCGGCAAAGCAGAGGGTGATTACACTGGAGGGACGCCTGGAGTCATCCACCACCCTGGCAGCTGTATGTGTACTGATAGCTATGGCTGCAGTGCAAACGGGCGTAATTACTAGTTCATTTCCTTGATTGCCTATCGTGAGCGGGCTGTGCTCACGTAATATTTGGATATTAACTTGGTTGTAAGAGCGTGTACTCTTAAAATACTTTGTAACTCGTACAATTTATTTCAAGTTACGTTATCTTTTATATTGCGTGATTACGTGGTTGTTATGATTGTTTACTTTTGGTGCACATGTATTTGACATTATTACATATTGTCTCATCATACTTATCATTATGATTTGAAGAAACATGCCACCACAAAGGAGAAACGTCCAAACCAACATGGGAAACAGTGCTCCCATGACAGCTGAGGCCATTAAGCAACTAGTGGCACAACGAGTAGCAGATGCCATTGCACATCATGAGGCGAACCGCAGCGCAGGAAGATCCAAGGTGAACGGAGGAAATGGAAGTGGCACAGGAGGTATCTAAATATCTAGCATAATTAAAGACTTGAGATAAAAGGGTCATTGTTAATGTTTAATTATTGTTAATATGATTAAACCTATGACACAGGATCTGATGCCAATACCAAGGGATGCTCCTACAAGACTTTTCTGAATTGCAAACCACTTAACTTTCGCGGTAATGAAGGAGCTGTTGGCTTGGTCCGTTGGATTGAGAAGATGTAGTCAGTTCAGCGAATCAGTAACTGTGCCGAGGAGAACAAGATGAAATTTGCCACGTGTACCTTTGAGGGTCAAGCACTCACTTGGTGGAATGCTCATGCTCAGACCTTAGGTATTGATGTTGCTTATCAAATCACATGGGATGAGTTGAAGTAGATGCTGACTGATGAGTACTGCCCCCGAAATGAATTACAAAAGCTTGAGGTAGAATTTTGGAATCACACCATGAAAGGTGCGGATGTGACCAGTTACACCACTCGATTTCATGATCTTGCTCGTATATGCCCTCACATGGTTAACCTAGAATTCAAACGGATTGAAAGGTATATTTGGGGCCTTGCACCCCAAATCCAGAGTATGGTGACCTCATCCAAGCCAATCACTATTCAAGAAGCTGTCAGAATAGCTCATGACTTGACCGATCAGGCTGTGCGTCAAGGTGTATTTATAAAGAAGGCGGTGGTGGAAAGGAACTATGATAACAAGAGAAAGTGGGATAACAAGCTTGGCAGAAACACTCCATCTCAAGCTTAACATAAACAGGAAATGGTTAGGGCTTTTACTGCTGGCCCATCGGAGAAGAAAGAAAAAGGTGGATATGCTGGAAACCTACCCAAATGCAACAAATGCAACTTTCATCACCTTGGTGCATGTGTGGATTCAATGTGTTAAAAGTGTAAGCGTTTTGGCCATGCAACTAAGGACTGTCGAAAGGCCAACCTTGCCCCCAAAACAGGAAACAATCGGGCATGTTTTGAATGTGGTAATCCTGGAAATTTTCGTAAGGATTGCCCGAACTTGAAGCAAACTGGTGGAAACAACGCACGTGGTCGAGCTTTTGTGATTGGAGCTGGAGAAGCTCGACAGGACCCGAACATTGTCACGGGTACATTACTCGTAAACAATCACTATGCATCTATTTTATTTGATACGGGTGAGGATAGGAGTTTTGTGTCTAGTGAATTTAGTTCATTGCTTGGAGTTACACCTACGTATTTGACTTCTAAGTATGCAATAGAGTTAGCCGATGGTAAATTAATTGAAACTGACAAAATCATACATGGATGCACCTTGAGCTTAGAGGAACACGCATTTGACATAGATTTGCTACCTATAACCTTAGGAAGTTTCGACATCGTCGTCGGCATGGATTGGTTGTCGATAAATCAAGCAGAAATTGTTTGCCGAGAGAAGATTGTTCGCATTCCACTCCCAAGTGGAGAGACAATATCGATACAAGGAGAAAGGTGCTATGCGGTACTAAGGATCATTTCATGTATGAAGGCCCGGAAGTACTTACGAAAGGGTTATCATGCAATATTGGCACACGTGATAGAGAAGCAAGTAGACGAGAAAAGAATAGAGGATATACCCATCGTGCGAGACTACCCGAAAGTCTTTCCCGAGGACTTGCCCGAACTTCCACCTTAAAGACAAGTCAAATTTCGTATTGACTTAGTACTTGGAGCTGCTCCGGTAGCACGATCACCATACCAACTAGCAACATCAGAGATGCAGGATTTGTCTAACCAATTACAAGAATTGTTACATAAGGCCGAGTTTCTCACCCTGGGGAGCTCCGGTCTTGTTTGTTAAGAAGAAGGATGGATCATTCCGAATGTGCATTGACTACCGGGAGTTAAACAAGCTCACTATCAAGAATCGGTATCCACTTCCACGAATCGATGACTTATTCGATCAACTTCAAGGTTCTAGTTATTACTCGAAGATTGATTTACGTTCGGGATACCACCAATTACGAATCCAAGAGGAGGATGTCCCTAAGACCGCTTTTCGAACTCTTTATGGTCACTATGAGTTCATGGTCATGCCATTTGGGTTAACCAATGCACCAGCCGTATTCATGGATCTTATGAACAGAGTGTGCAAACCCTACTTGGATAAATTTATGATCGTCTTCATCGATGACATCTTGATATATTCACGAACCAAGGATGATCACGAACAACGTTTAAGGTTAATCTTGGAACTACTCAAGAATGAGAAGTTGTAAGCAAAATTCTCAAAATGCGACTTCTGGATTTGAGAAGTACAATTTCTAGGACATGTGGTCAACAAGAAGGGAATACATGTTGACCCATCCAAGATAGAGGCCATTAAGAACTGGGAAGCACCGAAGACTCCAACTGAAGTGTGAGAATTCCTCGGTCTTGCTGTTTATTATCGACGCTTTATTGAGAATTTCTCCAAAATAGCCCAACCATTGATGACCTTGGCCCAAAAAGATAAGAAGTTTGATTGGGGTGATAAGCAGGAAGCAGCGTTTCAATTGTTGAAGCAAAAACTATGTTGTGCACCTATTCTGTCCCTACCAGAGGAAACTAATGGTTTTGTGTTGTACTGCAACGCATCACGACAAGGACTTGGCTATGTTCTGATGCAACACGATAAGGTTATCGCTTACGCTTCTCGACAATTGAAAGTGCATGAGAAAAATTACACTACTCAAGACCTCGAATTAGCTGTCATTTTTGCACTTAAAATTTGGAGACATTGTTTATATGGCACCAAGTGTACTATATTCACTGACCATAAAAGCCTTCAACACATCTTCGATAAAAAAGAACTGAATATGAGACAACGCAGGTGGGTTGAATTATTAAATGACTATGACTGCGAGATTCGTTATCACCCAGGAAAGGCAAATGTTGTAGCAGATGCCTTGAGTAGGAAAGAACGAACCAAGACCATGCGAGTACAAGCTTTGGGAATGACAATCCGTACAAATTTAACCACACAGATTCGCGATACTCAGCTTGAGGCACTAAAGGAACAAAACTTGAGAGAAGAATCTCTTCGATGCATGGATAAACAATTTGAGATTAAGTCTGATGGAACTCGATATTTCATGAACCGAATTTGGCTACCAAATTTTGGAAACTTTAAGGATTTTATGATGAACGAGGCATACAAATCCCGATACTCCATCCACCCGAGCTCTGATAAGATGTATCAGGACCTGAAGGAGTTATATTGGTGGCCCAACATGAAAGCTGACATAGCCACCTATGTAGACAAGTGCCTCACATGTTCAAAGGTTAAGGCTGAATATCAGAAGCCATCAGGACTACTGCACTAACCAGAAATTCCACTATGGAAATGGGAACAGATCTCCATGGACTTCATAACGAAACTACCCAAGACATCCACCGGAAGCGATACGATTTGGGTAATTGTAGACCGACCTACTTAAGGAAATTGACAAAATGGAAAAGCTGACCAGGACCTACCTCAAGGAGGTTATCTCAAGACATGGTGTGCCAATCTCCATTATCTCTGACCGAGATAGTCGATTCACCTCTAGATTTTGGCAATCATTATAAAAAGCCTTGGGTACACGAATGGATATGAGTACCGCATACCACCCCCAAACAGATGTGCAGAGTGAAAGAACCATCTAAACATTGGAAGACATGCTTAGAGCTTGTGTGATAGATTTCGGAAACCGTTGGGATACTCATCTACCCCTAGCTGAGTTTTCTTACAATAATAGCTATCACACTAGTATCAAAGCAGCACCGTTTGAGGCACTATACGGTAGGAAATGTCGATCCCCTCTATGCTGGACAGAATTAGGTGATAGCTAACTTACTGGTCCGGAAATCATACACGAGACGACGGAAAAGATTGCTCAGATTCGGAACCGACTCGAAGCTGCGCGTGACCGTCAGAAAAGTTACACTGATATTTGACGCAAACCGTTGGAGTTTCAGGTAGGAGACAAAGTGCTACTAAAAGTCTCGCCCTGGAAGGGAGTTATTCGTTTTGGTAGGTAGGGTAAGCTAAACCCTAGATACATCGGACCGTTCGAGATCCTAGCGAGGATTGGTCCCGTAGCTTACAAACTCAAACTACCACAGGAACTTACTAGTGTTCATGATACTTTTCATGTGTCAAATCTGAAGAAGTGCTTGTCAGATGAAACCCTGATTATACCACTCGACGAGGTTCAGATCGATGAACAACTCCATTTTATTGAGAAACCGGTGGAGATCATGGATCGAGAGGTAAAGAGAATGAAATGAAGCCGCGTTCCTATAGTAAAGGTTCGGTGGAATTCTAGACGAGGACCCGAATTCACTTGGGAACGTGAAGATCAAATGAAACGCAACTACCCTTACTTGTTCGAAACCCTAGCAACTACAGAAGACACTAACTGAATTTCGGGACGAAATTCTTTCTAACATGGGGAGTATGTAACAACCGGAAAATTTCAGGTCAATACCGACCCCGACCTAGTCATAATTACATATATCATGCTTGATTTTCAATTTTGTTCCATTTATTGAAATCATTTAATTCATTGCAAAATTTCATGCATAACATTTCATGCATCGGTGATTCGGCGTAATTACCAGTCTTACACGCGATACAACCGGTACACACGAGCGTTGGTGATAATTAATATATACACACTAGTAAATACTTTAAAGTGTTTCAAAGTATTTTATATTCCAAATTAAATATATTGGAAAAGTTTAAACTTATAAATAAACCTAATCGCGTAACTTGATATTTTACCCGGAACGAATCGTTTTAACGTGACTACTAGATACATGACGTATCACTAATATATATGCAATATTGGAATATGTAATATTATATAAGTTCTTATAATATAACAATCTATTTAAAAAAAAAGTAAAAAATAAGAGCATAAAAATATGTAAAATTACCGATAGTGCAACAAATACCACCCAAATACCCAATACTACATAAATTGAAAATCAAACCCGCACTTTCCCCCCTTTGAAACCATCCACCACCATCCCTCCTTACATTTTATTTTACCCAAATCTTGACAAAATCCCTTTGACTTGGTGAACTTTGATAAATCCTTTATTTGTGAAACTTCCTCTTTGATCTACACAAAAGAAGCTTGTCTCCATACCTCAAATAGAAGCCTCCATCTTCTCTTCTTGATAAACGAATCCAAGGCTTCAAAACCAAACAAAATTGATTCTTTTACATGAAAGCTTATAAAAGCAACACCCTTTGCTTTATCTTTTTCACCAACATCAAATTACATCCTCATTCTCACTCTCTTCTTCAAAAAATCGACCAAACCACCATCTACCCCATTTCACCACATATTAAACCTAGATTTCTATAAATATAAGGTGTTTCAAGTGCCTTGGGTGAAGATCAAACAATTTTTGAAGCTTCCAAGCATCCTTCAACAACCATTACATCTTTTCTTGCTTGATTCTTTGTTCAAGGGATCAAGTCTTTTTCTTTGCATTTCAAGATCATATTCTCCTTGCTTGTTTAAGGTTAGCACCTTGTTTCTAATCTTCTATGCATCACCGTGATGTGTCCATTTTCACTAATTCATCCAAAGGTGCTCTAGCAATGTTTAAAAAGCAACAAAACATGTAAGACATTTTCTGACAGATTCATGTTCTGTGTTTTAGACACCATCACTCGACCTAAATGCGAGCAAATGAACCATTTCTTGAGCCTAAAATTAACCTTAGAATGTCTAGTTTTCAACGCATCCAACCTTGAAATTTTTAGATAAGTATAACCCATCCAAAACGTACAAATATGATTAAGGTGTTGAATCTGAGTTTTTGGCAGATTAGATAGGGCAGAAAGATTGAGGCATAAGTTATGCTTAAAGTAATCAAATAGAGTCTTTCTTTTTGTGGTAGCTTATCTTAAGATGTTAGGTTTAAAAGTACTATAGACTCTATTTGTAAAAGTAGGGTTTGACCCCTCAAAAAGATGAAATCCATGGACATGTACAGGAAAAATGCTGCGCTGACATCTGTTGCCTCATGACCCATTTCGAGGCAGTTAAACTTAGTTATATATTACAAGATATAACTTTTGGGAACCTAAGACATAGAGCTAAATGTGGTAAAAATATCAGATTTTATGAAAATTCTTTGGACCACAAAAAGGGGGTGACGACTTGACCTAAAAATCCACCTGTTTCTGTCAAATGTTTACATTTATATAAAGTGAACTTTTGGAGGTATTTGGTGAAAAGAAACTCATGCACACGGAAAGTATAATTGCATTATACTTAATATAAAATCCATACAATACATTATTTATTTTCAGGAAGATAAATATGAAGACAAGAATTTAAATAAAACATTAACGGCTACGTGTCTAACTAGTCTAGTGACGTTTTCAAAACTAACTTTGTGGATGAGTTATATATGACCATCTAGGGTTAGTAATCATGACCTTATGAATATATTGTGAATTTGTTTAGGAGATTCCTAGACCGATCTACGTATGGACTATTGCTAATATTCACGTGTGCATTACAGGTGAGTTTCACGGCCTCATTTTTACTTATTTTCATTTTGGGGGAGATTACATGCAAATTACTATTTTTATGGACACAATTACTTGTCAATGATTTCATATGTTATATAAGTGTTGCTTACCGTATGAAGTCCCCTGTTATCGGACCGTTAGTTTATTTCCCAAAGCGAGGTAATCATGGATAGTACTATTGGGTTTGACTACCCCCACCCAGGTTAATTACCCTAACCTTGACTGGAGGTCTAAACGGGTGCATTATTAGCCTGTTCACCCCTGTGCTTACGGTAGGCATGGGTAGGGGCAATCTATTACAGTTACAGTCTAGCTTCGGTTGTGATGCTTATATAATATTGTAGTATTGTATGTACGACAATCAAATCATGGAAAGACTTGTGGTCCATTACACTGTTTGCTATTACTTTAAAACCTGTGAACTCACCAACTTTATGTTGACATATTTTTCGTGCATGTTTTCTCAGGTATTTGATAATTGCATCAAATTAAGCTAGTATGGAGCACATCGCATTTAGGACCAATCTCTTTTGGACATTTAATTTTGTATTTGTCGAGTTTGGAAAAGAATTGTATTAATTCCTTTGCTTCCGCAATTTTCTCTGAAAACAATTATGTAGTTTAAACTTATTTGCAACGTATGTTTTACCGAATCATGTAGTGGTCGATCAATGACTATGATTCCATGATGATCACGCCCCGTGGGAAACCGCCATGGATTTGGGGTGTGACACTCAACACACTCCTTTTCAGGATAATTGTGCCTTTGTCTCAGGAAGTGAACACTCTGGAGATTTTCAATTTTACTTTGATGATCTAAAGTGCTTTAGCCCAGATGACATTGAGTACATGGACATTGTCCAACAGATGGCTCTCCTGACCTACAGAGCAAAGAAGTTCTTCAAAAGAACAGGAAGGCAGTTCCTTCAGAATCCAACCAACAGCAAATTTGGATTTGATAAAAGCAAAGCCAAGTGTTACAACTGTAACTAGCTTGGTCACTTTGCTAGGGAATTCAAAGCTCCAAGATCCAATCCTGGAGCAACTCAAGCCTCCCAACATCCTACCACCTCAAGGGCTGCACCAAAACCTACTGAGCAGCAAACTGCGGCTGTTGCTCAAGAAGTTGACTTGAGCTTCATGGTGCAAGATGTCACTCCTGCTCAAGCACTCATGGCTTGAACTGAAGACAACAAGGTATATGAAAACCTCTGTACTCCAGCTTGTATTGATAAGGTAAAACTTTATCAGGATTACAATAGGAAATTAAATCCGATATTGAGTCTTGAATATCCTAAAATCTGATTTCAAGAAAGCAGAATCTGACTATAAACTCAAAATTGAAGAGTTAGAGAAAGCTGTTTCCTCTTTAAAACATGAACATACAAACTACGGGACTCAAATAAAGGATTTAATTTCTAAGATAACTGAGGCTCAAGCCCACTTAAAGGTGTGTTATCAAAACAAAAATGGGTTGGGAACCAATGAAATTGCTCCACCACACTCTTATGTGTCTGTTAGACAACTAAGATGTGGCACTCATGACCAAGAGGTTCCAACTGCTACCCCACTACCCAATGAGCAAAAGAATGATGCAACTATGGTGACCACCACAGGGAAGAACCAGGTAGAAAACCTCGTTCCCTCCGCTGATGTCCTACCCCTTACCACCAAAGAGAGAAAGAACAAAATCAAGGTAGCAAAGAAAACTGCCAAGAAGGTGACTAAGTCTAGGATGAAGATAGATCCCAGACAAAAGGGTGTATTCATTTCAACTAGATTCCAAGTGGTTGGAAACTCTGACCCAGGAAAGGAATGTAGTACCAGCATTCCTGTCCAACTGAAGGATCAAAAGTTAAAAGGGAAAGCTGTTGAAGAAAAGGAATGCAAGAACCAATAGCCATCACGCCCTATCAAGAGTAACATTGAGTGCATAATCTGTGGTCTGCATAACCACATGGCTAAAGATTGTTACTACAATCCTGCAAGAACACATTATGCAACCAATGTTAAAAGAGAAGGAGTCAAGGAGGGTTTCATGTTTGGACCTTATCACATGGTCCAAGTGAAAAGGAAAGGAAAGCTTGTTTTCGAAGCTAAGTTGGTTTCCAAAGAAAAAATAGCTTCGGAAGACAAGCCAAAGAACAAACAAAGGAACAAAAGGAATCCTTTGAAATCTTCCGAAAAGAAAGTAGTCTCGGAAGAAGGTCATGCCGCTCAATCCTCTTCAGGATCTCTACACTGGTCAACCATAGGATGGTATGGAAGAGCAAAACAGATGCTGCAGCCAGTACCTCTTCCTCACAAACACAAATTGAATCCACTTGCCTATACTTTGGTTCAATTAAATCATCTACATTGGAAGAACCCAAGACCAACAAGGCTTGGGTTTCCAATAGTAACTACTCATCTCACTTTATATATAGGGACATCCACATAACAAGAATGGAAATATATGGATTGTGGATAGCAGATGATCTAGGCACATGACAGGGAACAGATCTCTTCTTCAACAATTTGAACATCTTGATGGAGGTCCTGTTCAGTTTGGAGGTGAAGCCGGAGAATACATTTCTGGTAGAGGTAGTGTATATAATGGTAAGTTAAAAGTTGACAAAGTAAAATTTGTCAGAAAGCTTGAACACAATCTGTTAAGTGTTTCTCAATTCTATGACCAAAAGCACCAAATGCTTTTCAGAGAACATGAGTGCATTATTCTCAAACCCAGGATGACAATTCCTCAGGAATTGGTGCTTCTTAGATCTCCCAGGAGAGGGGATATGTACAAGCTAGACATGAACAATGCTTCCCCACTGGGTGAAGTATCATGCTTTCTTTCTAAAGCCAATGGTGATGAGTCAACTCTTTGGCATAAAAGAATATGCCATGTTAATTTTAAAGCCATGAACAATTTAGTTAAAAATAATTTGGTACATGGTGTGCCTAAAAAGGAGTTTTTCTGTAAAGACAACTGTATTGCTTGCCTAAAAGGAAAACAACACAAGGTCACTCATAAATCCAAAGAAGTTAACTCTATCACCACTCCATTACACTTATTGCATATGGATATTTTTGGTCCCACAAGTATAATGAGCATTGGAAGGAAATCATATTGCCTTCTAATTATTGATATTTTACAAGATTCAGTTGGGTATTATTTTTAAGAACTATAGATGAAACAACTGAAACTTTAAAATCTTTTATTCTTAAAATGGAAAATCAAAAATATCACAAGGTGAAAATCATTAGAAGTGATCAAGGGACTAAGCTTAAGAATCAAGTTCTTGACTCATTTCGTAACTCAAAAGGGATTGCCAGACAATATAGTGCTCCTAGAACTCCTCAACAGAATAGTGTTGCTGAGAGGAGGAACAGGACACTTATGGATGCTGCAAGAACAATGTTAGCTGATTCAAAGCTGCCTCTAACTTTCTGGGCAGAGATAGTCAGCACTGCATATGTGCAAAACAGAGTTCTCATTGTTGAAGACCCCTTATAAGCTATGGAACAAGAGGCCACCATTCATTGGCTTTCTTAGGTCCTTTGGTAGCAGGTGTACCATACTCAACACAAAGGACAATTTAGCAAATTTGCTTAAAAATAGGATGATGCCATCTTTGTTGGATATTCCTCCACCTCTATTGCTTATAGAGTGTATAATATCAAAACTCAACAGTTTGAGGAATCATCCAACATTGTTGTCAATGAGCACACTCCTTGTGTTAGAGGGAATGGACCTGAATACATTTTTGATTTAGAATTGTTTCCAAACTATTCTAAACCATCTTGTGAGAATGTTTCAGTTGGAACAGGAACTCAAAGTGACCCATACGAAGATCAACTATTTGAGCTACCCAGACCTATTTCCAATTCTCTAAGAAGAAATAAAGAACAAGCTCCTACTGCTGAAATTCCTGAAAGCATAAGTATCTCAGGAAACAAAGGAGCTTCAACAAATTGTCAACTCACTGAGCCTCATAAACCAGAATTTGACAATTCAAGCACTTAACACCAAGCTGATGAAGACAGTGACATGGAGGAACAAGCAACTGTTGATGCTGCTTCACAACATACTGACATTGATGATGTCACTTATTCATTCAATCAGTCCTCATTGAATGAATATGAGACATCAGCTGGAGAAGGTGTTTGAATTTCTGAGCAAAACTTCTCAAACCTAGACCTATCTATGCAATTAGATGTGATTCCTAGGCTCGAGATACACAACACTTATCCAGCTGAAAACATCATTGGAGATGTATCAGAAGGTGTGAGAACAAGAAGTCAGACCCATAATGGGAATGTATGCTTGTACTCATGCTTTCTCTCTCAAATAGAACCAAAGAAGGTGGAAGAAGCCCTCAAGGACAAAAATTGGATTGAAGCTATGCAAGAGGAATTGCTTCAATTCAAGAGGCAAAAGGTATGGAATCTATAGCCTTTGCCACCTGGTCAAGTCCCTATTGGCACCAAATGGGTGTTCAGAAACATACGAGATGATAGAGGTTTGATCATCAAGAACATAGCAAGACTTGTTGTTCAAGGATACACACAGGAAGAAGGCATTTATTACACTGATGTATTTACACCTGTTGCAAGACTTGAAGCTGTGCGAAATTTTCTTGCTTTTGCAGCCTCCAACAACTTCACAGTCTATCAACTTGATGTCAAATGTGCATTTTTGTATGGGAATATAGATAGAGAAGTCTATGTGTGTCAGCCACCTAGATTTGAATACCCACAACATCCCAACTATGTGTGCAAACTAGATAAAGCTTTTTATGGGCTGTATCAATCAACTAGGCTGTGGTATGAGACTTTGTCTTAGTTTCTCCTCAAAAACGGCTACACCAGAGGCACCATAGACAAGACATTGTTCATAAAGAAATCTGGGAAGGACATGCTACTTGTTTAAGTCTATGTCGATGACATCATATTTGGTTCTTTAAATGACCAAATGTGCAAAGACTTTGAAAGCATCATGAGAAAGAAATTTGAGATGAGCTCTATAGGAAAGATGGATTTCTTTCTTGGGATTCAAGTGAAGCAGATGGAAGAAGGATTCTTTATCAATCAGTCTAAGTATGTCAAGGACATCTTAGAAAGATTTCAGATGAAAGATTGTAAGACAACCAAGACACTTATACCCAAACATCACAATTTATGTCCTGATTTAGAGGCGGAGGATACTGATCAGCATCAATACAAGGAAATTATTGGATCTCTGATGTATCTCACAGCTAGTAGACCTGGTATCATGTTTGCAACTTGCATTTGTGCAAGATATCAGGCTGCTCCCAAGGTGTCTTACCTAATTGTTGTCAAAAGAATTCTTAGATACCTCAAAAGAGCTCCAAAACTGGGTCTCTGGTATCCAAAGAATAAGGATTTCAATCTCTATGGGTACTCTGGCAGTGATTATGGTGGCTGTAACATTAACAAGAAATCCACATCAGGAGGATGTCAATTTTTTGGTGGAAGGATTATTTCCTGGCAATGCAAGAATCAATCATGTGTCTCTACATCAACTGCTGAAGGTGAATACATTACTGCTGCGAGCTGCTGTGCTCAACTGCTATGAATTCAAAATCAAATGTTAGACTATGGATTCAACTTCATGAATACTCCTATCCACATAGACAACACGAGTACTATTTCCATTATAGAAAATCCAGTCAAGCACTCCAAGACAAAGCACATTGACATCAGGTATCATTTCATTCGAGATATTCATGAGAAACACTTGATTAAACTAGTAAAAGTTAATTCAAATGAACAATATGCTGACTTGTTCACCAAAGCCTTTGATGAACAAAGATTTAAACTCTTAATCACAGCTATTAGGATGATTAACCTTGACTAGTTTATTTTTTTGAAGACCTTTTAAAACATGTCTTGTTTATGTTGTCTAATTACAATCTAAGCCATGTTACTAAAGTTTTTCTTCTAAGTGGAAATTCTTCCGAAAAGAAATTTACTCTCAGAAGAGATCTATATATCTTCCGAAGGTAAATTCCTTCACTTTAGTATTCTCTTCTGAAGAATTTTTACCCTCGGAAGCAAATTTGATCATAGATCAAATTTACTTCCAAAGGCTATTAACTTACTCTCGGAAGAAGTCTTTTCTCTCGGAAGCAACTTTTCCTTCGGAAGAAAACTTTTACTGTGTAACGGAAACCTTTGGGCCCCACTGTGTAAAGATTAAAATCTTTTCGAAAAATTTTAAATTATCTACCTTGCCGCCGTACTCAAGTACACTCCTAAACTATCTTTTCACCTTATTGGCATGGTCTTTTACCCCCTATTTAAAAATTTCAACTCTCTTTCTTTACCCTTTTTACCACCATTGAAACCTAATACTCCCATTATCGTCTTCACTCTCTCTCAAAATTCCTTCAATCCAACCATACTTTCTTACAATGGCTCTCAATCCTCAACATAACCTAGTCGCCATCCTTGACTCTTCTAAGGATGTTGGCTTTGCCCCCATCATCAATTTTCTGTTTCACTCCACATACTTTACCGCCCTCACCGTAAACCCCACCATATATTCTAATCACATGACCGAATTTTGGGCAAATGGTCATTGTGAGACTCTGAACGATGAGAGGGTCATCAGGTCGAGAATAAGTGGACAAGAGATCATTATTTCTGAATCTACCATCAGGGAGCATCTGGAGCTTCATGACGAAGGCGCCCCGACTGAATTCTCCAAATCTAACCTAGCAAACACATATACTCAGATGGGATATGGTGGTGATGTGCACAAGTCCACTGTCTATAAGTTTAATTTCTCTTACAACTGGAAATTCTTGTTGCACATCGTTCTACACTGCCTATCCAACAAATCAGGGGGTTGGAATCAAATCCCATATGATCTGGGATGCCTAGTCCATGGAATGGTAAAAGGCCTCCGCTTCAACTATTTAAGGTTTGTGCTGAACAATTTGCGAGGAAATCTTACCCGGGATTCATTTTTCATGTAACCTCGGTTCATTCAGCATATCATAAACTGTGAGCTGGACCAGAGTAGACTACAACGTGAAGACACTCTTATGGTCCCACACATGAGGCCGGGCATCTTCATGACCTTGAAGAAGGTTTCCACCAATTTCAAGGGGAGATTCACTGATCTTCTCCCAGGTATGCTTGAGCCAACGGCTCCTGGTGACATCCTTGCAAGCCCAACAGGCGATGAACCCACACCAGACCTCCCCACTCAAATTCCAACTACTTCTTCCTACCCAATTAAATTTACATACACCAGACGCCCTAAGAAAACCCCTGATCAATCTACTATGAGTGATTAGGTCCCTACTGTTCACACCAAAAAGGCTCGAGTGGAACTCAGAGCTCCCACTCAGCTAGAGGTCAGACCTTCCTCCACCATCGACCTCAATATCAGTGTTGAGTCTCCTCAGTCTCAACCTGATGAGGCCAAAAACCAAGCCATTAACTCTCAAGGTGAGTCCCAACACTCCCCTGAGCAACCAAAAAGGGACAGCCACATCATTGGCATATTTGTTACTGCAGAAGAGCCATTAGGAGCTGACCAAGGTCCCGGGTCATTAGAATTAACCTCTCTATCCTTCACTAACCTTTTAATCCAACCTAATGAGGATATTATGTTCCGTTAGGGCCATGATGTTGATCTACAATACCTCTCTCAAGATCAACTGAGCCCTAGGGAACCTCTAATATCTAGCCAACATCAGTTCAGCCAAACTGAGGTGAGTCCAACTGGTGTGGAGGTGACTCATGTAGGCTCAACCACCACTATTGAGAGTGTCTCACTGGCCTCTCAGAAAAGTGGTGACATCAGTGAGACTGAGTCTACGACAACCTTGCCAATTGATGTTTCTGAAAAGGACATCAGTAGGGAAGGGTATCTAGGGCGCCGAGAAACCATAACTGGAGGTGATGATTAACATGCCTGGCATGTTATCTCATCTCCTAATGATTCTTCAAAAGAAGATGAGGGTAGACTGCAACTCATTATCAAAGACCTGATTTCTAGGTTAAGAATTTAGAGGACAGGTCTACCACTCAACAACTTAAGATTGAATATCTCAAGGCTAAACTAGCTGAGACATAGATTGAGAAGTCTGTCAGGCACGTACCTATTTGGGTTTCTTTCAGTTCTTCCTCCAACTTATCTAATTCTCAAGATGATGCTACCAAAAAAGAGGAGAATGTACAGAAACAACATCATAAGGAACCCACTTACCCCATAGCAACAACCTCTCCTGATGCCTTATTTATCTTTTACCCCTAACAGCATCACCCTACAACAGTCTTCCCTTAACCAGCTCCCATTACCTTTCAAGTGGACCAAAGGATGCTTATAGATCTCAATAGGTTTCTAACCAAATTTCTATTGAGCTCCTCCATTGAACAACCCTCCCCTGATCTAGCTATTGCCTACTTTGGAGCTGAAGAGCTTCAAAGGCTGAATGCACCACCTACCTCTAAAGAGGAAGTTGGTCAACCTAAGGTCTCTACTGAACCCAAGATTAACTTCAAAGGGGATGTAAAATGATTTGGATAGGACAGGTGATGCAGTTCCAGTTACTTCCGAGGCAGAAATCCAAGCTGCCAAGGAATAATTGGACTGTCTTCATTATCCAGTGATCTGTTCATCACAGAGGCAATCCTTGAACTAGCCTCTGAGATTAACAGTGAGGACTTCCTTACAACCCCTCTCTTATAAGAACCACCACTTCAAACACCCTCACTCCAACCTGAATCTTCTGAACCTGAGTTCCCAGTGGATGAATCTTCCTCTGATCCTAAGGGGAAGAGAAAGCTTACTGCTGAGGAGCTACTAGAAGAGGAAAGATTGGAGAAGCTAAAGAAGAAAGGCAGACTTGATACTGGAAAGTTGTTGGCTGCAAGTAGCAAAGCAGCAACAGCCGCCCAAGCAAGTCTCAACAATAAAAGGAGGGTGGAAATCATTGATAGGCTCATCAGCCTGGGAGTAGCCAACGAAGAAACTCTTCTACTCCCAACTGATGAGCTTGTGAAACTAGAAAAGGCAACCTTGCTGAACAAAGAAAAGGAAGAAGCAGCAAGGTTGGCCAAAGAGGAGGAAAGAAGGAAGAAGGAAGAAGCCATGGAGAGGGAAAGAATGGAGAGAATAGCCTTTCTCTGCAATAGAGGCTATTCTTAAGAGGAGCTGGCACCTCACCAAAATGACATGATCTTGTTTCTTTTTCACAAAGAACAAGATCTAATCAACAAGGAGAGGAAGAAGGCTACTAGGGAGAAGTTGAGAGAAAAGAGAAAGAAAGAGGTAGAGGGAGAACTTATGGCTGCCAAAAAGGAGGGAGACAAGGATTGGATGAAATCCTATCTCCGAGCTCACGGCTTCTCCGGCAGGCAAGTGGGTCCCATGTCGATCAAGACCCTACAACGACATATTAGTGACATCAAAGCTGACATTCGCTTAGGAAGAAGGCAGGAGGTTGCTCAAACTCCTAGTGTTTAGAGGATGGCATCCAAACCAACACCCAAACCACTACCCAAAACACAACCTACACCGTCTCCCTTCCCCATCAAAATAGAACCTTTCACCCTTGAACCTTCTCTATCAACCTTACCTATACCATCACCCACTGTGTCCCACACCACCACCACCACCTATCCTATGACCTAAAACATAACCAAGAACCCACTCAAAAACCAAACCATCCTCTAATCCATCAAAACCCCTAACCTTGGAAGAATTCAAGGAGATAAAGAAGAAGCTCACAAATTGCACAACACTAAGCGACATCTCTTATGAGGAAGAGTCCATCCAGCTAACTTTCATTGATGGCTCTTCCAGTTCCCTCATAAGAGATGCATTCTTTGATCTTCCTATAGGAACACTGGACCATGCTCTTTAACATCTTGCAACAAATTCAGATACTCTCAATGAAGTAGAGAAGAAGTTAAGAAGAATACTGGTGACTCTACTGGACACTAGGAAAAGGGACAAACTACCAACAAAACCCTTCTATACTGGAAAGCAAATTGTCCAGTGGAGGTTCGATGAAGATTCCCACAGCTTTGCTATGGAAAAGGAGAATGGTGAAGTTACCAGGGCTGACACTTTATCTCTACTACATTCCAACAGATTTGACATTACTGAGTTAGCAGAGAATCCATTCTCCAATCCCTCCAAATCTAAGATAGCTGCTCATATCAAAAATCATTTAAGTGGCCTTCATCTAGCCGAGCTCACAAAGAAGGACAAGATTGAAGAAGAGTTGAAAAGGAGAGCACATGATGCTGAAGAAGGCACAACCACAAAAGGGAAGACCTTTCTATAGATGGTTGAGGGCTCCACTTCAGATCCTATAGTTAGATGGGAATATGACTACCTTTCCCATCAACTAACTCTCTTCAGAGGGATGCAGCAAAGAGTACATGTCATTCAGAGTAATCGACTGGATTTATTATCTACAAATGACCTGTACAAACTCCTCACCACCACATCAGGGAAAAACAAAAAGATTGATAGATATCTACTTTCCCTGGTGTTGAAGGCCTTAAAGAGCAAGAGGAAGTGAAGTTTTGGTAGCATCAGCCTAAGGGGAGTTTGTTGGATCATATGAGGCTGGTGCAACCAAAACAACACTTAGAACAATTTTGTATAAAAGTTGTAGAAGTCTTTCGAAGACAAAACTACTCTTCCGCAGCTATGTCAAAAGATATTCTGAAGCATTATGTCTGAAGAGCTTCCGGAGGAAAACTAAGTCTTCTGTGACTAAGTAGCTTTCCTTCCGAAGTATATAAAGAACTTCCGAAGGATAGAACAAAGTCTTCCGAAGACCAAGCAGTTCTCTTTCCGAAGTACTCACACTTAGAAGATCCAAGATAAAGTCTTCCAAATAATAAAGTCATAAAGACCTGTAGAAGATTCAGAAGAAGTTGTTTCTTCTAAAGTATAAATGGCCTCATAAAAACTTATTCTTTTGAAGCCATTTAGCTTCGGAAGAATCAACTATGAATGAGTGGACAAAAGTATGGTCTGTCTGACAGACTCTGATACACTGCATGGTGCTTTTCCTAACCCATATAGTTGACCATACTTTAATCCACTGTTTACCTTTTCAACTTAGTACAGATACCATTCTTAGTTGGTGCCAAAAGGTAAGTCATGGACCTATCATGAATACCTTATCTAGGATATTATTTTATCTTAGATACTTTACTTCTAGTAATGTAATATTTGTCTAGTAGTAGAAGCTGGTTTTCCAAGTATAACGGGTTATAGATAGTAGTATATATAGTTTCTCATTGTAACTTTTGTAGCATGAGCTTAAGAGTCTTGTAATACTGAGTTGAGAAGTAATATATACAAGTATCTTGAAAACCATTCTCTTGTTCATTAACTTCGTATATTATTATCAACTTTAGTTTGAGATTCCATGTTTCATTGACCAAGTGAGACTTAGTGAGTTCTATGTTTAGAGTCAAAACTGATCCTGTAATATATATATATATATATATATATATATATATACATATATAAAATTATGTATGTATGTATGTGTGTGTATATATATATATACATACATACATACTTACATATATATTTATATATATATATATATATATATATATATATTTATATATATATATATATATATATATGTATGTAACACCTGGAAATATCAGAAAAAGAAAAGAAAAGGGGGCAAAAAAGTTATTATTTCAAAGAGCAAGGTTTAAAAGTGTGCGAAGGCCAAACCGGCCCATAATGGGGTTTAAAAAGAAGTATGGCCGCCCATACCCCTCTCCCATGCTCAAAACTTTCGGGTAGAGAGAGAGAGAAGCTCCCATCCGGTTCTAGAGTGAGAAAGTGGAAAGTTCTTGAAGAAGGTGAGATTTTAAGGTGTTTTCTTCTCGGTTTTAGATGGGTTTAAGCTTCTGGACCGATTTCTATGTGTTTCTATGTGTTTAGTTGCTTGTTTTCATGTGTTCAGGTGCTAGCACTCCAGATTGCTCTCGGGTTTGTTGTGGTTCACTCGAAAACTGGTTAAGGTGAGTTCTAGATCCCCTCTTTTACATGTTTTCTACTTTTTGGGACTGCTATGTGTATTAAAACTATGTTTCTTGTCAAACTATGTTTTTCCATGGTGAAGATGACTTTTACGAAAATATGGGTGTTTTTAAAGATTTCAGTGTTGATAACTGATGTTCATGATGATCTAAGTGTGCTTCTTGTAGATCTAAGCTAAGTTTACTTTTTAAGATGTTGTATGAGACTAGAATTCATATAAGCAAGACATAAGTGTTAATGCAATTGTCCGCTGGGGGCTTGGATGTCTGCTATGGACACTTAAGAGGATAATTCAGACCGTCTGTTGTGCACATTGTTGGTCCGCTGTAGACATTGGACATTAGCCGTCCACTATGGATCCTTTAAATACTTTAGACTGTCCATTATGGGCTATGGATGTCTGCTGTGGACACTCATATTGTCTAACTCATCCGCTATGAACCTTAGTCATCCGCCGTGAACACACCTAGTGTTTAGTTCATCCGCTGTGAACTTTGGCTGTCTGTTGTGAACACTTAAGTTTATTCTAAAATTTTGGGAATAGAAATTAAGTGACTGGTACGTATATTTTAATAGAAGTTTGTGTTTTTCTAATGTTTCTAATTGTGAGATATAAAAGTCAAATCAAGTTTTCTTCCGAAGCTTATTTTCCTCCGAAGCTTATTTTCCTCCGAAGCTTATTTTCCTCTGAAGCTAGTTTTCTTCTGAAGCTTATTTTCTTCTGAAGCTTATTTTCTTCTGAAGCTTGTAATCTTCCGAAGCTTATGTTTGCCTTTAGAAGTATTAGTTTTAGTGTTGTGTTTGCTAATTGATAGTTAGCATAAGTTCAGGGGCTTAAATTTATGTTTGATTCTTTTCTTATGTGCTGCTATTATGAATATTAATATTTCATGTTATGTGATTCTAATGACCAGTTGAGGGGTTTCCCAGGAACGGGGCCTTACAAGTTGGTATTAGAGCCAAAGTTTGAGAATCGGGTAAATTATTTTCAAAACCTAAACTTAAACTGAAAATGGGACCAAATGGAGGGATGCCAGACTAAGTAGCTACGTGCCATCAGGTAACTTTCTTAAAGTTATATGGTATTATGTGCGTGTGCTATTTGATTTATGTGCCCTTAGTAGATTTGGATACTGATATAGTCAGGATAGGAATGCTTGGAGAATGAAGAGTAAAGTAATTGGCTAATCACAACTGACCACTGTAATTAGGGACTTACTATACTTGACATAATCTGAGCTACTACCTTGAATGACCGTGTTGGTGTTTGAATCTTATAGTGCTTAGAGATAGCTGGTGGTAGATCTTTGAAGGCTTTCGGAGGTAGAGGTCGTGGTGGACGTGATGCTGGGCCACGTGTCACAAGGAATAGGGCTAAGACTGCTGAAACAGCACCAAAAGAGCCCGAGCTTCATCACCATGAAGGTGGGGATAAGGGCACTGATCTAAAGGCCTTAGTGAAGGAGGCTATAGTTAAGGGGGTCCATCAAGTCATGCACACGATTCTGCCATCTATGGTGACTGGGGTCATTAGGGCCATAAGGGAAGATGAAAGAAGAGGGAAGAACTAGAGTGGAAAACATTTTAGTAGTAGTGGTTTCACTCCCACGGGCAAAAAGACGAAGGTAGAGGGTCGTAAGGTGGCTGCAACTGATGTAGGGGTGAAGGTGTGCAGTAAGTGTGGGAAAGACCATATGAAAGAATGTAGGTGGGGATTGAACATCTGCTTCAAGTGTGGGAAGGAGGGCCATATGGCAAGAGATTATCGCGAGGTGAGGTGTTATAACTGTGGCAAAACAGGGCACATGAGCAGGGACTGCTAGAAGCCGAGGGCTGAGAACTCCGAGGCAAGGCAGGGGATCAAAAAGAAGAAGGAGGGGTGGAAGGCTAAAGCCAGGGCATTCACTATGACCCAGGAGGAGGTTAGGGTGGACCCTAACATGGTGTCAGGTACAATCCTAGTAAACCAAACTTGTGCCTCTGTGCTTTTGATTCTGGTGCTAGTAGGAGTTTTATTTCTGCTGCCTTCTATGGTAAGTTGACCATTAGGAGTTGGAAGATTGATGAGCCCTTTGATGTAGAAACTACCATTGGTAAGTCTATTAGGATTTTTGATATGGTAGAAGATTGTGACATAGAGTTAGAAGGCCATAGGTTCTCTACTAGGTTATTCGTGATGCCCTTAGGCGGATTTGATGTAGTCCCAGGGATGGATTGGCTACCAGCCTATAAGGCAAACATCGTGTGTCGTAAGAAGATGATTCGATTGACCGCTCCTGATGGGAGTTCGGTGACGATTTACGGCGATAGAGTCAATACAGTCCCGAAAGTAATTTCGATGGTTGTGGCAGAGAAGTGTATGAGGCGTGGATGTGGTGCCTATCTGGCTTATGTGAAGGATGTGGATGCATCAGTACCATGATTGTAGAACGTACCTATCGTGTGTGACTTCCCAAACGTATTCCCGGAAGATCAATCAGGTGTGCCACCTGATCGCGAGATAGAGTTCCAGATCGATCTGATACGTGGAGCCCAATGAGTTCTAGATCGATCTGATACCTGGAGCAGGATATTCCTAAAACATCTTTTTGTATGAGTTATGGACACTACGAGTTTCTCGTTATGTCTTTTGGTTTAACCAACGCTCTAGCTGCTTTTATGGATCTGATGAGTCGGGTGTGTCGGCCTATGCTAGATAAATCAGTGATTATGTTTATCGATGATATCCTGATTTATTCAAAGAGCGAAGAAGAGCATGCCGGTCATATTTGGGAGGTGCTGGAGATGCTTAGAAGGGAGAAGCTGTATGCTAAGTTCTTCAAGTATGTGTTTTGGTTACGTGAAGTTCAGTTTGTGGGTTATGTGGTTAATCCTGAAGGGATCATGGTGGACCTGACAAAAGTTAAAGTGGTGATGCAATGGAAGTCTCCAAAGACGCCATCTGAGATTCGTAGTTTCTTGGGTTTGGTGGGCTACTACAGAAGGTTTATTCAAGACTTATCCAAGATAGCTTCACCATTGACTATGTTGACTCGTAAGGATATGAAGTTTATATGGGGTCTAGAGCAGGAGAAAGCACTATCTTCACTGACCACAAGAGCTTGAAGTACTTCTTTGAGCAAAAGGATCTCAATATGAGGCCAAGGAGGTGGTTAAATTTGATCAGGGATTATGACTGTGAGATCCCCTACCATCCTGGCAAGCCAATGTGGTGGTGGATGCCCTTAGTCAAAAGGAGAGGCCTGAGCCAATTTGGGTAAAGGCTTATCAGATGATCATGACCTCAGATGTGATAAAGCAGGTCAAGGAATTTCAAGACGAAGCTCTGAAGGAGGATAATTAACTCCGAGCGGATGAAGGGCCTAGTCGGGGAGTTGGGTGAGAACACTCTCGGTGTTAGAACCCGCTTCGGGTGGATGTGGATTCCTCGTTATGGAGATCTACGAGGGAAGATCATGAATGAGGCTCACAAGACTCGATTCTCAATTCATCCCGATGCTGTAAAGATGTATCAGGATATGAAGAAAGATTACTGGTGGCTGGGAATGAAGCACGACGTAGTGGAGTATGTGAGTAAGTGCCTCACTTGTTTGCGAGTAAAGGCGGAGCATCAGAAGCCATGCGGGAATATCCGACCCTTGGATATACCCGAATAGAAGTGGGAACACATCACCATGGACTTCATCATGAAATTGCCTCGCAAGGCGAGAGGATGTGATACCATTTGGGTGGTTGTAGACTGCTTGATGAAGAGTGGTCACTTCTTGCCAATCCAAGAGACTTACTCGTCAGAAAGGTTGGCGGAGCTGTTCATCAAGGAGATTGTAACTCGTCATAGCGTGCCGGTGTCTATTGTTCCTAACCGTGACACTCGGTTTACATCTAAGTTTTGGAAGAGATTTCATGATGTGATGGGGACGAAGCTATATATCAATACGACTTACCATCCTCAGACAGATGGTCAGTCGGAGAGGACGATTCAGATGCCGGAGGATATTCTAGGAGCATGCGCCATTGATTTTGGTGGAAGTTGTGACGAAAACTTACCGTTAGCCGAGTTCTCATATAACAACAATTATCATGCCAGCATTGGTATGCCTCCTTATGAGATGCTATACGGTAGAAAGTATAGGACACCCGTGTGTTGGGGCAATATCGGACAGAAGGAGTTAGGGAGCATTAAGGTGATCGAGGCTACAACCAAAAAGTTGGATAAGTTCAAGGCTTTTATGAAGGCAGTAGAGGATAGATAGAAGTCGTATGTTGACAAGAGACGTACATCGATCAAATTCAAGGTGGGTGATAGAGTTATGTTGAAGGTCTCGCCTTGGAAAGGGATCATTCGGTTCAGGAAGTGAGGAAAGCTAAGCCCGAGGTATATAGGGCCTTTTCGAATCATTGCTCAAGTAGGAGAGGTGGCCTATCGATTGGAGCTACCCGATGAGTTAAGTGGAATTCATCCGACGTTCCATGTATCTCATCTGAGAAAGTGCTTAGCCAATGAAGATATGATCAGGCCACTTAAGGATATAGAGGTGGACGAACGGCTCAATTATATGGAGCAACCAATGGCCATCATTGATAGAAAGGAGAAAGGGTTAAGGAATAAAGTGGTTCCACACAGTGGAGACACAAGAAGGGGTATGAGTCTACATGGGAGATTGAGGAAGAGATGAGACAACATTATCCGCAGCTGTTCGAGGAGTGACAGGTTTCGGGAGCGAAACCTATATAAGGGGGGTGGACTTGTAACACCCAGAAATTTCAGAAAAAGAAAACAAAAGAAAAGAAAAGGGAGCAAACGAGTTATTATTTCAAAGAGCATGAGTTAAAAGTGTGCGAGGGTCAAACCGGCCCATAATGGGGTTTAAAAAGAAGTATGGCAGCCCATACCCCTCTCCCATGCTCAAAACTTTCGGGTAGAGAGAGAGAGAAGCTCCCATCCGGTTCTAGAGTGAGAAAGTGGAAAGTTCTTGAAGAAGGTGATATTTTAAGGTGTTTTCTTCTCGGTTTCAGATGGGTTTAAGCTTCTGGACCGATTTCTATGTGTTTTTGTGTTTAGTTGCTTGTTTTCATGTGTTTAGGTGCTAGCACTCCAAGTTGCTCTCGGGTTTGTTGTGGTTCACTCGAAAACTAGTTACGGTGAGTTCTAGATCCCCTCTTTTACATGTTTTCTACTTTTTGGGGCTGCTATGTGTATTAAAACTATGTTTCTTGTCAAACTATGTTTTTCCATGGTGAAGATGACTTTTATGAAAATATGGGTGTTTTTAAAGATTTCAGTGTTGATAACTGATGTTCATGATGATCTAAGTGTGCTTCTTGTAGATCTAAGCTAAGCTTACGTTTAAGATGTTGTATGAGACTAGAATTCACATAAGCAGGACATAAGTGTTAATGCAATTGTCTGTTGTGGGCTTGGATGTCCGCTGTGGACACTTAGGAGGATAATTTAGACCGTCTGCTGTGGACATTTTTGGTCCGCTATAGACACTGGACATTAGCCGTATGCTGTGGATCCTTTAAATACTTTAGACTGTCCGCTGTGGGCTATGGCTGTCCGCTGTGGGCTATGGCTGTCCGCTGTGGGCTATGGTTGTCCGCTGTGGACACTCGTAATGTCTAACTCATCCATTATGAACCTTAGTCATCCACTGTGAACACACTTAGTGTTTAGTTCATCAACTGTGAACTTTGGTTGTCCGTTATGAACACTTAGATTTATTCTAAAATTTTGAGAATAGAAATTAAGTGACTGATACTTATGTTTTAATGGAAGTTTATGCTTGTCTAATGTTTCTAATTGTGAGATAGAAAAGTCAAATCAAGTTTTCTTCCGAAGCTTATTTTCTTCCAAAGCTTATTTTCTTCCAAAGCTTATTTCTTCCAAAGCTTATTTTCTTCCGAAGCTTTGTAATCTTCCGAACCTTATGTTTGACTTCGAAAGTATTAGTTTTAGTGTTGTGTTTGATAATTGATAGTTAGCATAAGTTTAGAGGCTTAAATTGTATGTTTGATTCTTTTCTTATGTGCTGCTATTATGAATATTAATATTTCATATTATATGATTCTAATGACCAGCTGTGTGGTTTCTCGGGAACGGGGCCTTATAATATATATATATATATATATATATATATATATATATATATATATATATATATATATATATATATATATATATATAAATGCATAGCTTGACAATATATTGAAGGATAGGTCGGAAGGATGATGCACTGGCGATCGAGAGAATCCAAACCCAATCCAAGGTCTAACGCCTTGTGTTGGAAAATTCTCACCACAATTTTATGATACCCTACTCGAACCATCTATGAAGAACGTTTGTTACATATGCTAACGGAAAATGCGTCCCATTTCCTGCTTTTACGGATGTTGATTTTGTTTATTTTCCATTTTTTATCGAATATGAAGACTGGTCACTTGTTCGAGTTGATATGAGAACATTAGAATTGATGTTCTATTACCTTGATGATATGAGTCATGAGGATTATAGACGTAAAGTTCATTCAAGATTTATGAAGTTGAACTTGTATTTCACACATATGTTGGTGAACATTGGTTTCCGGAAAAAGACTAAGAGAACTGAAAAAGTATTGTGTTACGAAGCAAATGTCGATTACATGAAGAACCATATGGAGTTTATGGGTAATGAAGCGTTGTACGTCTGTATGTTGACGGATCACCTACTCACGAATAAACCTCTAGATTCTAGCCTGGATTTCAGTAAGGCGTGCATGTCATATCGGTGCTTCATGGCTGATCAATTTTATTTTGTGGCGGTGTTTACCCCGACCTCATTTTGTTTAAGAGATACTATGTTTAATTTAAGTAAAAATGTAATGTGTTGTGTGGATGTACTTTAGTTTAAAATGAAGATGTTTTAATTAAAATTGAATTTAATATATTGGAGATGTTTTAATTAAGTTTTAAAGTTTTGACTAGTTTTTTAAACCGTCACGCGTTGCGGCGGGTTCTTACGTGGTGTGATTTTTCCAAACTAATATTTCATCAAGACCCAAATCATTTTCTTTATTACGTCCAAACATAGAGCAATCCGAACTTTGTACCGACATGTATACAAAGATATTAACGTCTGAAATTATTTTTTAGGTAAATTGTATAGGAGTAAACCATGAGGTTTAGAAACTTGTGGGGTTAAAAGTGACAATTTATAAAGTTTTTAAAAATTCTTAGTGGGTGAAAGTTTAAATATTGAAAGTAAGGCATATATATAATTAAGCACAGACGTGATTACACATAGCATCGCCCATGCAAACTTTGTTATATGTATTACGACATGGACATTAACGCACCTAAGTACACAAAGAGGCATATTAAAACAATATTATGCATAACATGTTACGTCAGAGAGACTCGCACGTTGCGACAAAACCGTATGAGGACATCAACGCGATTAATAACACGTTGTAACACGTACATGAAATTCATTATGTACATGTAGTCTAATAGTTTAAATGAAAAAGCAAAAAAAAAGGTTAAAAAAAGAACCAAGAAAGCCCAAAAGAAAAAAAATGTTGGAGCCAGGGCTAGAAGCCGCATCTCCTACGTTTACACACATGACCCCAACCCAACGCACCAACCCTTGAGTAGTGTTATGTTTCAGCAAAAAGAATATATAACATCTATTGTAATTGGAAAAAATCAATAAAAAAAGAAAAAAAGTTGTGGTCCAATGAGAACACGACGCGTGCAAAATGAGTAATATTGTAACTAGTTTGAATTCATTTCTAGGGTTGTTAGTGTTAGGTGGTGAAAATTAAGATGCTTGTAAGGGCATTATGTAAGTTATTCTGCATGATTCATTAAAGTTGGATAGAAAATTAAATATGTCTGCATGATTCTTAAATATCTTATTGTATGTCTTTTGTTTTGTGTGATGTACTAAATAACTTGGAAACAACAATATGTTAAAATATATCTTAAAATATATCAATAAATACAACTCAACATATGTTGTTTTTGACTCTGTAATTTTTTACTCCGTAACCTTTTATTTTAATGTTATTAGAAACATCAAACCCATGAAGTTTAACTTAAACCCTGGTCCGTCTAATGATGATCTGTTATATTTTGGAGCGGAACAACAAGCTAAAGGTTTGTTTCAATACCCACATTTGGGCAATTAATCAATGTTACACACATTTGGGCAATTAATCAATGTTACACACAAGATGTGGTGATCAAGGTTTTTAGCTTGACATTAGATGCAATCTTCAAATTACAAATAACATTAGACACTACATTATTGTCGCTGGATTCGGTCAGGTGCTTAGCTGTGAATCACGAAGCATTGATCATGCCTTAATCGGGGCAATGGTAGAAAAGTGGTGTTCGGAGACGCATACGTTTCACCTACCTTTTGGTGAAACAATGGTAACATTACAAGATGTTAATATTTTATGGGGTTTACCAATCAAGGGTTTGGTGGTCTCGGGTATTGATATACCATGAGATAGTACTGAACACATGTAACGGTGTGAAGATTTACTGGTTTTACACCTACAAATAGTGATTTCAAATCTATTTTTTAAAAATAACTTCAATATTAAATGTGATGAATTCAAATCCTTTACCCGATGATGCAACCGAAACTCAATGTATGCAACGTGCATAGTGTATCATTCTTATTTTGTGTGGATGCACTATTTTTTTAGATTGTAATAATCATCTGGTTCTATTATATATTTTAAAGAATATAGAATATTTAACAACTTATGGGACCCTTAGTTGGGGCGGTGTTGCACAAGCCTCTTTGTATAGAAATTTATGTAAGGCAACATCACCATAAGTAAAAGACATATGAGGCCCGTTTTACCTCCTACGAATTTGGGCATGGACGCAAACCCGGTCAATGGCGCCAAAGGTTCAGTAAAATTATGACTTTCAAAGACCATACGGTGCTATGCATGTACTACAAAAACTTGATGAACCATATTATTTAAATATAAATATTATCTTATTATTTATTGTTATATTTTTCTCCTTTTTAAGGTGGCATGGAGAACTCAACTGCACAGAGGTGCCTTCCCACGTGTTGAAAGCATATCTTGCAAGTTACATTCATTACAAGAAATGAGGTATTGTGTTAGTATTTGTACCTAAAGGATTATATAACATTGTATCAATTTTAATTTCTTACTTATTTTCTTTTATAATTCAATTTAATTGGACTCCTTATGACAACATTATCCATCTACTATCGAAAATATGCAAATCAGGCATCCGTAGTTGGAGGAGCAAATGCTATGTAATTTTTTGAGATGTGGTTGAATATCATGCCCCAGAAAAGGTCATGAGACAATTTGGGTGGATTAACAAATCCCTCAACCGCTGGCTTTGACACGCTTGATCCATCATTAGATACACAATCTAAGTTGTGCTGGTAGAGCGAACAAAAATTGGATTCATTTTCAAGAATAGTATGTGGTCTCTTGGAACAACAGACATGAAAATGTTGTTAATGGGGAGACCACTGACAACACAACGCCGGCACCAGCTTATAGGGAATGGTATAAGTAATGTAGTGTTAAATATATGATAGATCCAAGATACTTGAGGGTACTATCCCGTCTAGCTTTTAGGATTACGGTGGAAGATCTCAACTCTTGGTTTGTAAATCATTATTACTATAAATAATTTCCATTATGTTTTTTATAAAATAATTTATTATATGTGTTCATTTTTTAGATGGACGGCTTTAACAAGATATATCAATAGACTGCAAGATATATGGATAAGGGTCCAGAACACTATTCTCAAAATTTACAGTCGCTTCGAGACACGACTGTTAATATCTTGAGAACCATTAATGAATCTAAACGTTTGTATCAAACATCATATCTTCAAACGGAGCCGATCCACTTCACAACGGACAAAATGGTACCACAAAATGTACCGCGAGGGGAAAGGAGGGATGGTCAGAGAGATGGATGATAAAATAACCAAAGAAGTAAATGTACAACCAGATCCATCAAACTTTGAAGAAGGTACATCAAACTTTGGAGATGGAACATCACAAACATCACATGATGTCTACACTCCGGTTATGTTTAGCTCTCCTGTGCACTCCCTTTATGACTATCACTCAAATATGTCATTCACTGAGATTTTTGAAACACAAGATTTTATGGCCTCGTTAGAAACATGAATCTGAGGATATCTCAACACCAATCTCCATATTTTTTAAATATTCCATTGTCTAGTTTAAGTGATAATTGCAGGAGCATTGAAGGGCGGTCAATGCAATAGTTTCACAAGTTGGAAAGACTTAGAACACTTAGCAGATCAAATAGGGAACCGGTTAGGATGAAACAATAAACACAAGTAAAAGAACAATAACAAGAACAAGATAATATGGTTTTCAATAATGTTGTATATTGCTCTCAAGTTCTTACAAGTGTTAGAAAGCTTAATTCAAAATACAAGTACTTGAGATACTTTATACTACATCCTATAACCGGCCATACTTTGAAGGCCAGCTGGAAACACTAATCTAGACAGCAAGATCAATGTAGAGTCTAAAAGGCAGATTGCCTTTTTGACTAGTTACTATGACATGTCATAGATCACAGCCTTATCTAATACAAAAAGGATAAAAGTACATAGTTGGAAAGTTACAGACTTAACACCTTAATCTAAGTTGAAAAAAGCATGGACTTTTCACCAAACCATGTTGGTTGCTTAGTCATCAGAAATGGCAGTGGAAAGGTGGTTCAGCTTTTGTCAAAAGTAAGTCAGAGAAAGCATGTCTTCTCTGTCTTCAGAAAATTCAGTCTTTGGCTTCGGAAGACTTTGTCTTTGAAGCTTCGAAAGACTTCATCTTTGGCTTCAGAAGAATTGGTCTTTTGGCTTTGGAAGATTTGATACTTAGCATAATTCACTGAGTTATATTAAATATTCTGAAGTACTTTTCTAGTACTTCACATGTGCATACTAAGAGCACTTTGGTTGTTCTTTGGTTGCATCAGCCTTTAAGTGTGTTCCTTACAAACTCCCCCTAGGCTGATGCTACCAAAACTAAAGAGACCTTTGAATGTTGATCTTCATCTGTCGATAGTCTTTATCAGAATCAAGACCATTTCCATCATCATCAGTTGGTCAGGATTCCTCAGACTCTCAAAGTATCTCCTCATGTCATAGAGATCATGTAGAGGGAGATCAAGAATGTTTTGCTAGAAGTAAATGTCTTAACCTCCTTGATCTCTAGTGACATACCATCTGTCTAGGTTAGTAGCAAACACCCAAGACAAGATGGGTCTTTTAGAGTAAGAGGCTCTACTATGAGTGGACTTTGATTAGCAGCCTCTTCTTGAGCACCATCAGGATGTTCTGATCCATCCTGAGGTGCAGAGGTGGATGCCTTGGACTTCTTCTTCTTCTTCTTGTCCTTTCTTATGGCCATCCTTTTCCTCTTTCTATACTTTAACTGAGAGGACTGGCCTGTAGTACTAGATTGTTCTTGTTTATCCTTCTCAGTTAGGTCCTTATCCTTCACAGGTTCAGAAGGAGAAGGATCAGGACCCTGTTGTGGATCAAAAGATGAAGCTAGCTGTGATGCAGCACTAGGTCCAGGTTTTGTTGTCTCTTGGGGTCCAACCTTGACCTCATCTTTAGGTGTAGCCTGACTTGGTGGAGAATGTAAGTCAACCAGCTCACCTCTTTTGATCTTTTGCTTAATCTCTCTAATGTTCTCATTCATAGTGGATAGAGACATTGGACCAAGTCTCCTTCCATAGTATCCATACAGCTTCAAGAAGCTCACCATCTTTTGTCTATGAGCAGACTTCTTCATATTTGCTCTAATGGTGGCTCTTGACCTTGCAGCCTCTTCCCTAGCATCGTTTTGCTCTTTTATCACTTGTTTCTTAAGCTGCTTGAGGTATTCAAACTCAATGTATTCATATGGTAAGGGAAGAACGTCTGCTACCTGATAGAGACCTGTGGCACTCAGGTAGGTTATCATATTTTGCCTGTCTTGTTCCCTACCTACCTGAGTTTGTTCTCAGTAGCCACAACCTCTGCTTTAGGACTTTCCTGAACTGGGGAGAGGGTAGGAGCTTTATAGAGTCTTTTTTTTTCTCCTTTCTTCCTTGATCTTGAGGAGCAATTCTGCATCCTCAGCTTCCCTCCTCTCATTTGACACTTCCATGTTAGCCAATTCATTTAGTTCATCCAAGGGGAAAGAGATGAGTTCATCAACATTATAGTTCCTAGACCCCAGATAGTTCAATCTGGTTGCCCTTAACTCATCATCTTGAGTGCTTGACCTGGGGGCAGCCCTGATTACGGCTTCCATGAAGCCAGGGGTCCCACTTGAACTCTCTTCCTTTGCCTTCCTCTTCTTCTCTCTCTTCTCCTCCTAAATCTCCTTAGAGGTCATTTTTCTCTTCCTTTTATCACTCACAGGCCTATGTGACTCAGGGTGGAGAGAGCTTTGGTCTTTATTACTTGGTGCTGCACTTGAGCTCTGGCCAGAAAAAGGATGTGAGACACCTTCACCAGCTGGTGCCTCACTGAGAGTAATAGGTGTTGAAGTAGTTCTTGTCTCAAGGTTTATAGGCTCAACTACTGGGCCTTTAGTCAAGGTTTCCCCTTCGAACCTAATCTTAGGGTCCACCTCAGCTTCCAGTTAACCAACAGTCTTGCTTGCTAGCCTCTGTCTATATTATTTAGATCTTAGCTTGAACACTTTAAGCATCCTTTGTCATATCCTATTAGCTAACCTTGCAGCTTACCTATTTTGACTTGGGTTGGCAAGTGGGAGCTCAACTAAATAGGTGCTCTCATAGTATCTCAGGTTGTAGAAGTTGAAGATTTCTTGTTGTCCCTGAGACCTAGAGATTAACAGGGCTCTCCTTTCAGCATCATACCTCCATCCCACTATTGGATTCTTAGTAGGATAAGATTTAGTAGGCATTGCTCTAGGTATACCCTCCTCAAACAAGCTTTGAATGAGTGAGTCCATTTCAATATGTACCCGAGGAGGTTGTTGAGTATGGACAACTACAAGTGATGGTGGTAAGTCCTCCATGTCCATACTCTGAGACAAACTCCTAGGTTCTGTGATTATAGTTAGGACTTTCTTCTTTTTTTTTGGAAGCATCACCCTCTTGCACAATGGAGCTAAGGGTTAGGTCCACCACATCCATAAGTTCTTGTAGGGCTAGTTAAGTCCTATGAATGGGTCTCTCAGCTAACTTGCCCTTGAGATCGGTGATCTCAAGTTGCTAGTCATTGACCCTTCTTTGTAAGGTAGCCACCTAAGATTTTAGGTGACTCACATTTAAAACTAAATAGGTGCATGTTTTTAACAGTTTTTGCACCTTTATTTGAAGACTCCCCTAATCTTTATCATAAGAATCATAGGAGGATGAGAGAATAGGACCAAAGTCTTTTTCTCATCACCAGCTAGAGTTTCTTGGTTGCTGCATTTCCCTTGCACCATGACAACTTCAAGAGAAGTGTCAATGAGCTAGGTTGCCATGGTTGAGGTCTTAATGATGTAATCACTTGCAAAAGTGAGAATCTTTTCCCTATAGACCTCCTGAACATGTTCAGGGAGGTCCACCTCAGTTGTAGGTGGATGATGTGGGCTAGATATAGGTGATTTAGGAGCACTCATCTCTCCTTGAGTAGGGGCGGAGAAGAGATACTCATGGTACTCACTGAAACCTATATCCTCATAATCATAGAATTCTAGGTTGGGGATTGGTTGGTTATGGTCTAAAGGCTAGGGATGGTAGCTTTCCTCTGAAGGTTGATCACTAGAGTTTTGAGACTCAGAGTGAAGGCTTAAGGCTGGGGAAATGAGCTCATCAGGCTGAGCATAAGGAACCTCAGCACTGATCATAGAAGTGATGGGAGTGGTCTGCTCCTCAGGAGAAGTGGGAGCTCTAGTGTCCACTTCTTCCTGTATGGTTGGTGATTTAGGGGCCTGCTCAACCTAAGTAGACTGAGCAAGGGCTCGTTTGGATTTTCTTTGGTAGGTGATGGTGATTTGTGGCTGTGTGGGGCTTGTGTTGCCAAGTTGTCACCTTAAGCAATGAGGTCTAACATTTTTGGTACTAGGGTTGTTTCTACCCCTAAGAAGCCAACAGTGGACTTTCTTATTGTTTTAAAGATGTAAGGTTTCATCTGTCCCATTTTAAGATTGTCACGTGTTCCCCTTAACAGTGAGCCCAGTTCACAGTTAAGCATGTGTTGAACATATCTAGGGAAAATGTAATACTCTAAGGAGTCCAAGTTAGCAAGCAAGTTTGTATAAACAAATTAAGAGTACTTGAACTTGACCCCTTGAACCATTCCATAGACTATGTAGGATAAGTCCACAGGAATTTGGTCCCAACCTCCATATTTGTTGGACAGAGAATGGATAACCACATGGAGGAGGTACTTCTATTCGGAGGAAACCTTACCCTTTTTTGAAGGTTCTTACTGAGTAGTCCCCTTCATAGCCTATCTGCGGGAATGAGTTGTTTATAGCAGATTTAGGGAACATCATCCAGCCTCAGATGAGTGTTGATGGTGGCTGGAGTGATGAAAATTGTCTTCCCCTACACTGTGGCAGTTAGTGCCTTCTCACCATCAAAGATGACCACTTGGCAGGTCCTCCAGAACTCTAAAAGTTGATTTTCATACAAAGGAGGGTCAATGGTAAGTGCGGTGAGGTAGTTTGAAAGAGACAAGGAGTGGCAAACGTCTGAGAAACCTGGATATTTCTCAAATGCTAACAGAGCAACTTGGTTGTGTTGCCTGTGTAACTGCATGGAAAAATCAGGTTGGTTTCGGGGATCAGGGTTGGCCATTTTTGAGTAGCTTAGAAGTGAAGGAAGATAAGAACAAAGGTGGTTTGTGGGTGAATTTAGGTTATGAACTTTTGCAGATGAAGAAGAAAGTGAAAGAGGAGGAACCGTTAAAGGTGTATTTATATGGATTGGATTTGAGACAAAGTTAATGCAAAGGGATAAACTTTGAAATCTGGATGTCTGTCCCACCTCTGAAAAAGTGACCCAAAAAGGTAGTTTTCTTGGAAGTCTAAAATCATTCGAAGGTAATTTGTGTTCGAAAGGTTTTAGAAAACATCAGAAGCCAGTTTGGCTTCGGAAGATATTCCTTAGCTTTTCAAGAATTTGCTTCGGAAGAAAATTACTTAAAATATTTTTACTTTCAAGATAAATTTTGCTTCGGAAGATATCAAATATCAAAAATTTTATTCAATGAGAGAATAAAGCTTCTGAGACTTAATTGCTTTTTTGAAGAAAATAGTCCTTCAATACATATAAGTACTTGGTGACAAATATAAGCTTCGGAAGATATATCAGAATTTCTTTCAAAGGTTAATTTCTCGGAAGTAGTTATTTGTTTTGAAGACATAACTTTCTTCCGAAGACCACTTGATGTCTTTCAAAAGAAAATATATCCAAAATTCTCAAAATTCTAAGAGATATCAATTTTGAAAAGTTTCTTCCAAAGTAAACCGGGCTTATATAGGTGATGACATAGACAACTTAAGACACACATGTTAAAAATAATCTTGAGTTTAGTTTAAGAAAAATCTACTCAAAGTTAATCATCCCAATAGCCAATACAAGATATTTAAATTTATGCTCATCAAAAGCTTTTGTGAACAGATCAGCATATTGTTCATTTGTGTTAACTTTGACTAGTTTTATCAATCCTTTTTCAAAATTATCTCTAATCAAATGATACCTGATGCTGATGTGCTTTGTCTTTGAGTACTGTACAGGATTCTCTGTAATAGTGATAGCACTATTGTTGTCTATGTGGATGGGAGTCTCCTTGAAGTTGAATCCAGAGTCTAGCATCTGATTCTGAATCCAAAGCACTTAAGCACAGCAACTTGTAGCATCAATGTATTCAGATTCAGCAGTTGATGCAGACACACATGATTGTTTCTCGTATTGCCATGAGACTATCCTTCCACCAAGAAATTGACTCCCCCCAGATTTAGATTTCGCAGTCTTCTTGCAGCCACCATAGTCACTATCTGTATAGGCATACAGATTGAAGTCAGAATTCTTTAGATACCATAGGCCCAATTTGGGAGCACCTTTAAGATAGCTGAGAATTCTCTTGATAACAACTAGGTGTGATATCTTAGGGTTGGCTTGATATCTTGCACAAATACATGTAGCAAACATGATATCAGGCCTGCTTGCTGTGAGGTACATAAGAGACCTAATCATAGCCTTGTATAGATGTTCATCAACACACTCCCCCTCAAGATCTAGTCCTAGAGAGTGGTTTCTGGCTATGGGTGTCTTAGCAACCTTGCACTTAGTCAGATGAAATCTGGTAAGTATGTCTTGCACATAGTTTGACTGTTTTATAAAGATGCCATTGTTAACATGCTTTACTTGAATTTCTAGAAAGAAATTCAGTTCCTCCATGGCACTCATTTCAAATCTATTCTTCATCAACTCCTCAAAGTCTTTGCAGAGCTTCAGATTAGTTGACCCAAAAATAATGTCATCTACATAAACTTGAACCATCATCAAGTCGTTTCTAGTTCCTTTGATGAAGAGCGTTCCATCAATAGTACCCCTCTTGTATCCATGCTGACAGAGATACTATGATGGTATCTCATACCACTTCCTTGGAGCTTGATGAAACCCATAGAGAGCTTTGTCAAGCTTGCAGACATAATTAGGATAATCTGGGTCTGCAAAGCCAGGTGGTTGTTTGACATACACCTCCTCATCAATCACCCCATATAAGATGGCATACTTGACATCAAGTTGATAGACCTTGAAATCCTTGGATGCAGCAAAAGCTAGGAATATCCTAACAGCTTCAAGTCTTGCTACAGGAACAAAAACATCTTTGCAGTCAATCCCTTCTTCTTGTGTGTACCCTAGAACAACTGGTCTAGCCTTGTTCTTAATGACAAGTCCTCTATCATCTTTCTTATTTATGCATACCCACTTGGTACCTATAGTAGTCTTCCCTTGAGGAAGAGGACATAAGTTCTAGACCTTTTGTCTCTTGAATTGAAGTAGTTCCTCCTGTATTACTTCAACCCAACTTCCATCCTTCAGAGCCTCATCAATCTTTTTAGGCTCAATCTAGGACAAGAATCAAGAGTGAAGACAAATATTTTTTTCATGGGTTTGTCTTCTTGTTCTAACCCCTGTCTTAATATTTCCAATGATGTTTGTGGTCGGGTGTGACTTGTGGATTCTTAGTTGAGGAATCATAGCCAGTTGGTTGGACAGATCTAAATTGGTGAATTCAGATCTGGTGCTTGAATATCATTCACCATACCAACATACTTATCAAGAGAAACTTGATCCAATGAGTATGTCACATCATTAATGTTGTCTTCTATGGAGTGGTTATCAGAATCAAGAAATTCTTGATCACTATCACCACCTCCATCTTCTCCTACATTGAAAATTCCTTTATTTGAGTTGTGTGCCTCTATGATGGAATTTATAGGCTCCTCAGATGTATTACTTGAAGAATTTGTCTTGGTTGTGCTGATAAGATTTCCAACTGTAGGGCTAGTTACCATTGGAGCTGAAGTAGTTTGAACACTTGGTATTCTCAGCTCAAATCTTGTATCAGAATCTCCTGTTGATAAGGTACCTGTAGATCCTGAAACAACTTCATAAGATTTGTTAAAACAGTTAGTAACTAAGTCAAGATCAAACAGCCAATCGGGACCAGAACCTTTCATACTGGGTGTGTGCTCATTGAAGGTCATATTGGCTGACTCCTCAACTACTCTACTTCTAAGATTGTATACCCTATAAGCCTTAGCTTGGGAAGAGTATCTAATAAAATTTCCATCATCTGATTTCTCAGAAAATTTGGCTATTTGATCCTTGGTATTCAAGATAGTGAAAAAACATCCAAATGATCTGAGGAAACCAATGAAAGGTCTCCTTTTATGCCACAGTTCATAAGGAGTCCTACCATGAGTCTTGACTACTAAAACTCTGTTCTACACATAGCAGGCAGTGTTGACTGCCTCTGCCTAGAAGGTGAGGGGTAGTTTAGAGTCAGATAACATGGTTCTTGCAGCTTCAATAAGTGTCATGTTTCTCCTCTCAACAACACCGTTTTGCTGAGGAGTCCTGGGAGCACTATATTTTCTTGTAATACCCTTTTCATCATAAAATGTAACAAGGATTTGGTTCTTGAATTCAATTCCTTGATCACATCTTACGATCTTGAGCTTGTGATCACATTGATTCTCAATTTTCAGAATGAAGCTCTTCAAGATCTCAAGGGTCTCATCCTTAGTTCTAAGGAAGAAGACCCAAGTATATCTTGTAAAGTCATCTGTGATCACCAAACAATATGAGGTCCTTCCTAGACTCATTACACTGGTGGGGCCAAGGAGATCCATATGTAATAAATGTATGGGAGTAGTAATAGAGTTTATTTCCTTTGGCTTATGAGATACCTTGTGTTGCTTCCCTTTCAGGCATGCAACACAATGGTCATCACTTGTAAACTCTTTCTTTGGTATTCCAGTTACCAAATCATTCTTAATTTATTTATTCATTTTCTTAAAGTTTGCATGACACATTCTTTTATACCAGATGAAAGACTCATTACTATTGGCTTTAGATAGAAAGCAAGAAACTTCTCCTGAAGGGGAAGTTTCCTGTAAATCCATCTTGTACATGTTCCCTTTCCTGGGGGCTCTGAGCAGGACATACTCTTAAGGAATGACCACCCCGGGCTTGAGAACAATGCACTCATGGTCAGTGAAGAGCATGGTATGTCGCTGATCACAAAATTAGGATACACTCAAGAGATTGTACCCAAGCTCCTTAACAAAATTTATCTTCTCAATGCTAAGCTTACATTTTATGACCATGCCCCTTCCAGTAATATAACCACCTGATTCTCTTTTAAAAGCAACTAGCCCTCCATCAATTTTCTCAAAATTTTGGAGCAAAGAGCTATTGCCTATCATATGCCTGGAACAGCCACTGTCAATGATCCATACATCCCCTTTCGTCTTTAGCTGTTCCTACAAATAAAGAGATGGTTAGTTACATTTAGAAACCCAAGCCTCATTGGTCTTGGGCTTGTCAAAGTGAACTGAAGATAATACAATAGTAATTGATCCTATATGCAAGCTCTGAGGATCATTTGCTGTTGTTGATGAAGAACTTTCAGTCACATGGCCTTCCATCATCTTCCACACCATCTTTGAAGGACTAGACTTGGCCTTCAACACTTCGGAAGTTTTGATGACTTTGGAAGCTTTAGACACTAGACCTTCGGAAGCTTTTGCATCCACTACATCAGGCTTCAGTACTTTAGAAGCATTCCTTTCTTTCGAGACCAAGTTTTCTTCTGAAGGTAAGTTTTCACTTATCTTCTTCTTTAGTTTGGAGCTTTTGAAAGGGAGATTTTATTCCAAAGCTATCTTCTTCTTCTTCTTCTCAGAAGTTTTCTTCTTGATCATATGGATAGTACTTTTAGGATTGTAGATGCAATCCTTAGAAAAGTGACAAGTACTACCACACATGATGCATTCAATTAGCATCCTTCTAAGAGTCTTCTCTTGAGTGAGAGGCTGAGTTTGATCACTTTCCACTTCTTTCTTTATCTTCTTAGATGATGCGGCAGGCTTCTTGGGTTTAAGCTTGCTCTTGGAACCGGATGGTTCAGGCTGTGCAGTAGGCTTTAAGAAATTATTTTTCTACCTTGGCTTTGCTGATCACAAGCTTAGCCTGGCATCTAGTTAACTTGGCTATGAGATCTTTGATTTGAGCCCTGAAGTTTGTATGCTCATGCTTAAGAGTAGAAATGATTTTCTCTAAATCTTAATTTTAAGTTTATAATCATTTTTTGCTCTTTTAAAATCAACTTTTAAAATGTTTAAGGACTCAAGATCAGATCTCACTTTCAAGTTATAGGGCCTGTACATATTAACTTTAGCAATGCATTCAGGAGTACAAAAATGTTCTAATACCTTGGCTTCTTCATGATCAGCCATAAGTGCTTGGTTTGGAGAAGCATCTTCTACCTGAAAGCTCCAGTCAAAGCCTTCTTCTTTAACAACAACATCAGCATGTTGTTTAGGTTGGCTTGGCTTCTTCGTTCTGGGAGCTGCATCAATGTAGTTTGGTCTGGATTATGCCTGGCCACCATTTGTCCTTGGTTCCTTGCGCTCTCTAGCAAAGTTTCCCATTTGGTTACAGTTGTAACACTTCACCTTGCTTTTATCCAGGCCAAACTTTCCACTGGCCATATTGCTTGGGAACTTCCTTCCTGTTCTCTTGTAGAACTTCTTGGCTCTGAGTGAGGAGAGCCATCTGTTAGACTATTTCCATGTACTCCAGGTCATCTGGATGGATGCAATCCAAGTCTTCAAGAATGAAGAGAAAGTTTTCACAACTTTTATCAGCAAACACAAAGGCTTGAGTAGAGCTTGTCTCTTGGAATGGGCTTGCTTGGATGTAGCTCTCCCTTGGTGTTTGAGAGAAGGTGATGAAAGGACCCTTTTATGAGTTATCAGGGAAGCAGATAAGATGATGCTATAGTTCTCTGCTATCCTTTTCAACCACATGAATGGTTGAACTCTGCTGATTGTTGGCTGAACTCTGCTGATTGTTGGTTGAGCTGCTTGATGGATTTTGCAGGTTCATCTCCATCTAATAACCACTAAGAATATCGTACAGCTTTGTTAGAGTAAGAGTGGAGAGTTTCTTAGTTCTCTTGATGGCCACACAATAGTGAGTCCATTGTCTGGGAAAAGAGAACATGAACTTCCTCACTACGTCCCTATTCTCAAGCTTGAATCCAACATCCATTAGAGTATCCACAATCTCAACATACCTTAAGTAATTTTAAGTCATGGTTTCACCTATCTTGTAGGTGAAGTTCTCAAACTTATACTTCATTATGTCTTTCTTGTTCTCCTTGGCTTCCTCAGACCCCTCATACATGAGCTTTAGTGCATCCCAGAGCTACTTAGCATTTTTGCACTTCTTAATGCCTCTGTATATGGAGTTTGGAAGAGCATGAAGAGCGGTCATGGCTTTCTGATCTACATCTATCTTCTTCCAGTCTTCTTCAGAGTTGTCAGTCATTTCCTATGGTATCATCCCATCTCCAGCAGTGGCTGAAGAGGTGCTTAGGATGTGAGGACCTTCAACAATAGATCTCCAAATCCTGATATCTTGAGACTTGATGAACCCTTCCAAACATCGGCACCAAGTATCAAAGTCATCAGGAGTGATCAGTGGAGACTTTATCATGGTACCAGTTTCAATATCAACCTTAGAGATAACTACCATTTGAGTTGATAAGTGTTTTATGAAACTAAAGAGATTTAAGATAGTGAGTTCTTACAATCAAGAGCCTAAAAGGCTTTGATACCAATTGCAAGATCGTTGAATGGTGGCCAATGCAATAGTTTCACAAGTTGGAGAGACTTAGAACACTTAGCATATCAAATAGGGAACCAGTTAGGATGAAACAATAAACACAAGTAAAAGAACAATAACAAGAACAAGATAATATAGTTTTCAAGAATGTTGTATATTGCTCTCAAGTTCTTACAAGTGTTACAAAGCTTAATTCTAAATACAAGTACTTGAGATACTTTATACTACATCCTACAGCCGGCCATACTTTGAAGGCTAGTTGGAAACACTAATCTAGACAACAAGATCAATGTAGAGTCAAAAAGGCAGATTGCCTTTTTGACTAATGACTATGACATGCCATAGGTCACATCCTTATCTAATACAAAAAGGAAAAAAGTACATAGTTGGAAAGTTACAGACTCAACACCTTAATCTACAGTTGACAAAATCATGGACTTTTCGCCAAACCATGTTGGTTGGTGAGTCATCAGAAATGGCAGCAGAAAGGTGGTTCAACTTTTGTCAAAAGTAAGTCAGAGAAAGCATGTCATCTCTGTCTTTAGAAAGAACCAGTCTTTGACTTTGGAGGACTTTGTCTTTGAAGTTTCAAAACACTTCATCTTAGGCTTCGTAAGAATTGGTCTTTTGGCTTTGGAAGATTTGATACTTAGCATTATTCACTGAGTTATATCAAATCTTCTGAAGTACTTTCCTAGTACTTCACATGTTCATGCTGAGAGCTTTTTGGTTGTTCTTTGGTTGCATCAGCCTTTAAGTGTATTCCTTACAATAATCAAAGATTAGAACATTAGTCTTTGTCACCGCTACTATTAGATTTAAATCTTCAAATGAGTCTGATGATCAAGTATAGGGTAGTTTTCACCTTGCTGTTTGTTATTGTTTAGTCATAGTTTATTTTAGCTTAGATATTATTGTAATAGGATCTAGTTTAGATTTGTCTTGTTTTGTATTCTGTGACTTGCGAAACTACATGCGAAACTTTATGCGAAACTGCAATTTCGCCCGGTAGTTTCACATGCCATAGTGCATACAGTTTTGCAGTATGCAAAAATGTATGCGAAACTAGGTCCTGTATAAATATGTTTGCTTGTGGCTCATTTTGAGGACTCTTGGAACTTTAGATATTACTGATTTGAGTCTATTGATCGATTGTGTATTGCAAGGAGCTTATATTTGTCATCTTTGAGCATGATTCTTCTTTATCCTTACAAATCCTTTGCAAATGGGTTATGTTTGATTTGTGTTCATTTTCTATCATTACTTGGTCTACAAGCTATTAGATATAGTGATCTTGTGGATTCTTGTGTTAAATCTTCATCAAAAGCACGTCCAAATAATCATCTGGACCAACAATATGGTATTAAAGCCTTTGTGCTCTTGATTGTTTGTGTTTTAAGATTAGTGTTGACATATTCATCTTATCAATCATTTTGTAGTTGTTTTACGTTTGTTATCCATGGAAATCGATTGAAGAAGGTATGGTGTGAACTTGGGAAACTTGTGGAATCAACAAATTCCAAATTGGTTGTGATTTGAGTGAGTTTTGGTGATTTTTGGGTCATTTTTCACAAAAAGAGGGTTTTCCAGACTCATAGTGCAAAACTACAGTTCTTTGTGTGAAACTATTCTGCGAAACTACAGAAATTTGGTGGTTGTGATCCCTTTGCGAACCTAGAACGAAAGTTCATTAGCCTGATTAGTTTTCTTGCAAAACTGCTATCCATTTTCCTTGAATGAAAGTTCAATAGTTTCGGGCCAAACTGCTGCCGAAACTACTGCAGAAACTAGCTCCGAAACTACATCCTGTCTGCTAAACTACTCCCTGCGAAACTACTGTTTCTTGTGCGAAACTACCGTCTCTTGTGAGAAACTACTGGTTTTTGATTTAATCAGATTTCAATGACGACAAGTCTTACCCTTACTAATCTTGAGAATGTGGCTCCAAACAAACCCCTAAAGCTAATTAATGGTGAGAACTTTGATGACTGGAAAAGATGTTTGAAAGGTTTCTTCCTGTACACTGATCACACTCAATGGGAATCAATTATGAAAGGACCTCATGTTCTTGTTTCCATAGAAGACAATGTGACTATTCAAATTGCAGATTCAACAAAATATTCAGAGAGAGACATCAAGCTGATTGATCGGGGATCAGAAGGCGTTCGGTGCTCTGACCTTGTGCTTGTCACCAGAGATCTACAATAGATTTAGTGAATATAAAAGTGCAAAGGCTTTGTACGATGCATTATGTGAATTCTATGATGCTAATGAGGAATTGGTCAAGGATAAAGCTGCTCAAGCTGAAAAAGAATTCAACTCTTTTGTTGGACATAAGAATGAGAGTCTCACTGATCTCACCGATCATTTTTTGTCTGTTACAAGCATATTGAAGAAGTATGATGAGAAGCTGTCAAAAATGAACAAGTAACAAAGCTGCTGGATTCTTTACCACCTCAATGGAGTTTGCAGTTAAGGATGTTAAGGCAAGAAAGGGGATTTCTTGATTATAAGCTCATGGAAATAATCAACAAGTTCAAGTCCTTTGAGTTAGATCTGAAACGGAGAGAATACAACCAAGAAATGCTTCCATCTCAAGGTTACTCACAAAATGCAGCTCTTATATCATCCAATTCAAATTCATCAATGCACATGTCAGCTTATAGTGGTATGACTGGAACTTCTGACAAGACCACCAGCAATGGATCTACATCAAAATCACCAAATCTTTCACAGATTCCATCGGAGAGTATGGCTTTATTTGGTCTTTTCATGCATATTTATGAGGCTCTGGTGGCTGGTGAGCTGAAGGGAAGAGGAATGACTGCTGAAGACATGTATCAGGTAGATCCTGATGATATGGAAGAAGCTGATCTTCAGTGGCAGATGGCTATGATCACTCTACAAGCAAGAAGATTTATGGAGAGAACAGGAAAAAAGAATTTTTGAAACCAGAATGCAAAGGTTGGATATGACAAATCAAAGCTTAGATGCTTCAACTACCAATAACTCGGGCATTTCAAAAGAGAATGTCCATCTCGTATTGTCACTAAACCATGAATGGAGGTTAATATGGTCATTCTAATTGATGATAAAAAAAGAGAACAAGAAGAAGAAAGAAACAACTCTTCTAACCAACTTTGACTAGAGTGTTGAGTTAGCCGAGACTGAAGAAGAAATCAATCATGCCCTGGTAGCTGAAATTACAGAGGTAGTAAAAAGTGAAGCAGATAGAAGGACGGAGAGTGAAGTGAAAGACAACTTGAAGAATGTTTGTGAGAAAGAGGAGAAGAAGAGTGAGGTGAAGGTTAGCATGAAGGATGATTGTGAAAGGGAGGAAAAGGTTGAAGCTACAAAAGCTATAAGTAAGGAGGAGTTGAAAGGTGAATTAAGGGTCTGCAACAGTGAAAAGGCTCTAGCTACTGAGAAAAAGGTGATGGAGATTTCATATGAGGTAATTCAAGACATGTGTTCATCTACTTGCAAAATTCGTTTTTTTGGAATTTATAAAGTGACCAATATCTTAAAAGAAAATGAAAGGGAACTAAAAAGGATGAACGAGGAACTTAAAAAGAATGAAGCTAAATTTTTTGTAAAATTAAATGAAGCTTTAAAGGAAAATGATCATTTAAAAAGAACCCTTTTTAAAAGAAATATGGAAATTAATACTTTGACTGAGAAGGTAACTTTGGCTGAATTTGAGACTAAGAAACTTAAAACAAAACTTGATAAATGGACAATTTCTGGAATGAAGTAAGAGGAACACTATAGCAAACAAAGGGGAGCTAGAATTAAGACAGGGTTGGGTTATGGTGAAACCACTTATGTTTACCCACCTCCTAGCACCTTTTGCTATTCTCCAATGCCTACACCTCACTCTATAAATGATTTAATTGAAAAGGATGCCATAGTTTGTTTGCATGTTTAGAAGGGGTGAATCATAAAGAGGTTCAGGAAGATTATGATTATGGAGGAAGTAGAGGTCTTGGAAGTTGTAGTTCCAATTCTTCAAATTTCAAAAAATCTCTTGTAGACAATAGTTTTAGTAGCATAGATTATAGTATGGATAGTTTACCTTCAAGTTGTTCTCATTCCAAAATTTTTGAATCAAATGGAGTTGATATTTCAAGTGTTAATGAAAAAGTTGGTGTTCTCAGTAAAGGCTATAAAAATTCTTTAAAAAAAATTATTTTGAAAAATTCATCTCTCTTCCCATTCCCACCTTCACTCCTATTCGAATCTCTACACCAAGTGAAACAACATCCTCACATGATTCTAAAATTTCAAAAATAAGAGAATCCACAAATCATGATAGATCATTTGACTTAGAAAACAAATCACAGGAAGTGCATGTCACTTACAGTGATTGTGATTCTTTTATGTCTGAGTGTGAGGAAGAGATTATCATGGATCATGTTCCAATTCAAAAAGATAAAAGAAAAGGTTTAGAATCTTGTTGCTTCAACTGTGCAAAAGATGATCATGTTGTTAGGCATTGCCCAGAGGTTGTAAATAGGAATGTAGATAACTGTTCTTTAGGAAATAGAATAAAACATTTTGTGGATAGTTTCTTTTGTACAAATTCATCTTCTCCTAGAACCAAGCCAGTTAAGGTTTGGGTCCCCGTGTCTAAATGATTTTCTATAATTCATTTGCCAGGAACATTCGAGAAGGACTATCAACAGCACTTGGCATGTTGATAGTGGATGCTCCTAGCACATGACCAGATTGAAGGACCTTCTTACCAATTATCAGATAATAAACGAAGGATATGTTGCTTTTGCGGGTGATAAGAAAGGTGGTAAAATGATAGGTCAAGGTGAGGTATCCAATGGTTCTTTAACCTTGGAGAAGGTAAATTTCATGCCTGAATTAGCATTCAATCTTCTGAGCGAGTCATAAATTTGTGATAAGAATATTCCTGTGTTTTTAAATCTAACGAATATTTGTTTCTTAAGCCAGAATTTTTAGTTCCAGATGATTTGGTGATTATGCAAGCTCCAAGAAAAAATGACACATATCTGCTTGATATGAACTCCAAAGAATCTACCTCCACCATGACTTGTCTCTTGTCAAAAGCTTCCTCTTCTGAGTCCTTTCTTTGGCATGGACATTTAGGCCATGTGAATTTTAAAAATATTAACAAATTGGTAAAAAATAATCTTATCAGAGGATTACCTCAAAAGGATTTTTCCGTAGTTGAAAAATGCATGTCTTGTGCTAAAGGTAATCATCACAAGAAATCACACAAGCTTAAACAAGAAAATTCCATTTCTAATCCTTTTAAGTTATTATATTATGATTTGTTCAGTCCAATAAGCGTGAAAAGTATAGCGAAGAAGTCTTATTGTCTTGTTGTAACAGATGATTATTCAAGATACTCTTGGGTTCGATTCCTGACACATAAAAGGGAGACGGTAGAGGTGTACAGAAGCTAATTCTGACTATTGAGAATATCAGCAACAAGAAAGTTTTGACGATCAGAAGTGACAACGGAATAGAGTTTAGAAATCAGATATTTGATTCATTCTGTGCAAGCAAAGGTATTCTCAGATAATTCAGCGCTGCACGAACACCTTAGCAGAACCGTGTTGCTGAAAGAAAGAATCGTACTCTCATTGAAGCAGCCTGGACTATTCTCATTGAATCTAAACTTCCTATTATTTTATGGGTAGAAGCAGTCAACTGTGCTTTGTATGTTCTAAACAGAGTTCTAATCGTGAAAGATAAGAGGAAGACTCCATATGTCTTCATATGAACTATTTCACAAACGAAAACTGTTGATTGATTTCTTCCGTCCTTTTGGCTGCTCATGCATGTTGTTGAATACTCAAGTTCAAAATTCAAAGTTTGGAGTAGTGACTAATGAATGTTACTTTGTCAGATATTCTTCAACTCAAAAGGCTTATAGAGTATACAACAAACGAATTATGCAAGAATCTGTCTATGTTGATTGGCAGGAGTCCAATGTTCCCAGCGTTGGTTCTGATCCGGATTAGTCTATGATTCAAACACCGTTTTTAATTCATTCAATCTACCATCCTTTCGCGATGATGACATTACTTCATCAAGTGGTCAACCTTCATTCCCGCTCAACCACAACCTCAACCACAACCAAAACCATAACCTAAACCACAACTAGAACCACAACCTCAACCACAACCAGATCTCCCACCTCAACTTGAACCTAAACCTGAACATCAAATCCCTTTAACACCATCACAACTATCACACAACCCTCTTTCTAGTCAACTATCCACCTTACCATCATCCACCTCACAACCATCATCACCACAACCCACTTCATCCAATTCCTCATCCCTAAACACTAACTTCAAAACCCTAAAAGACCACATACATGATTATGTCATTGGAACAATTTCTGATGGTGTCAGGACTCAAAGCCAATCTGGGCTAATCAATGAATGTCTCTTTGCTTATTTTCTATCTTAAATTGCTCTGAAAAATATGGCCAAGGCACTTCAAGACCTAAGCTGGGTGGAGTCAATGCAATAAGAGCTTCAACAGTTCAGAAAATTGAAGGTGTGGTAACTACTTGATCTTCCTCCAAATAAGTATCTGATTGGTACAAAGTGGGTATTCAAGAACAAACCAGATGATCGTGGGGTTGTGATTAGAAACAAATCAAGCCAGGTTGTTCAATGATTTGCTTAAGAGGAGGGGACTGACTACATTAAGGTGTTTGACCCTGTGGCCCAGATTGAAGCCATTCGTATTTTTCTCGCTCATGCTGCTCACAAAAACTTCAAAGTCTTTCCGATGGACGTAAAGTGTGCATTCATGTATGGAGCCATTGACGAAGAGATCTGTGTTTGTCAACCACTAGGTTTCGAAGATCCAGATTTCCCTGTGAAAGTGTACAAATTGGATAAATCCTTGTATGGATTACATCAAGCTCCTAGAATCTGGTACGACACCCTAACACAGTATCTTCTCGGAAAAGGCTTCACATGTGGAACTATAGACATGACTTTGTTCAAGAAGGAGGTTAATAGAGATGTACTCATTGTCCAAGTATATGTTGATGACATCATCTTCAGGTCAACAAATGAAAAGTTGTGTAGAAAGTACAAAAATGTGATGAAAGAGCGCTTTGAAATGAGCATTATAGGTCGAACAAAAGCCAGATGGAATTCTCATTCATCAAGAGAAATTGCAGGACCGTTAAAGGTACTTAAACTTGCACTTAGTTAACACACTTAGGAGGATCTTAAGATCACTTAACAATTCAAATAGGGAACTGTGAACCTTTTACTGAAGATACAAGACAAACACAACTAAAAGTAAGAGCAAGCACACAAGATAAAATTTTCAAGGAAGTTGTATATTGCTTCTCTAGTTCTATTACAAGTGTTGTACAAGTATATTTTAAATACAAGAACCGGATACTACTTATACTACATCCTACAACTGTTAATATGCAAAAAAGACAGTTGGAAGTGACTAATATAGACAACAAGATCAGCCTAAAGTCAAAAGGCAGATTGCCTTTTGACTAGTGACTATGACAAGCCATAGCTCACTGACTTTCATATTACAAAAAGCCAAGAAGGAACAAAAACAGAAACTTGCAGGCGAAGACCTTATCTACTTTATCATAAAGTATGGAAGTTTCACCAACTAGTGATAGCAGGTGAACTACCAGAGCATGTAGCGGAGAGTAGGTTACTTTATGATAAAGTTGATGGAAAAGGTATCTTTTCTCTCTCTCCTGAGGAAAATCAGTTTTGTCTTTAAATAGCTTCAGAAGACTTTGTCTTGAGAGCTTTGGAAGACTTCATCTTTTACCTTCAGAAGAGTTGAGTCTTTGGCTTTAGAAGACTTTACACTTAGAATATTTTCCAAGTTCAGTGTAAAGTTTCCGCAGCAGTTTCTTCTAAACTTTGGCTTCGGAAGATTTTACACTTAGCATTTTTCTTGAGTGTGTAAAACTTCCAAAGCTAGTTCACCTTTGTTCCAAAGTGCATGTTGGAAGACTTGGTTGTTTTGGTATCTTTTGGTTGCATCAGCCTCTTAACTTCAGAGGTTCCTACAGAAATACATTCCGGAAATCCTATCGAAGTACAACATAAATGATGCTTCTCCCGAGCTTACTCCATTTTCTGTACAAACCTACCTAACCCCTGATAACAATGGAAAGCCAGTTGATGCTCACAGTTATCATTCAATGATCGGATCCCTAATGTATCTCACCGCGATTCATCTAGATATTACATTTGCTGTGTGTTACTGCGCTAGATATCAAGCCTAGTGAATCTCATGAGAAAGCTTTTAAACGTATCTTCCGCTACTTGAAGGGCTCTCCCCGTTTGGGTCTTTGGTACCCAAAGGGAGGAAACTTTGATCTTCATGTGTACTCTGATAGCATTCATGGAGGTTGTAAGCTTGATAGAAAGTCAGTTACCAGTGGATGTCAATATCTTGGGGATTGTCTTGTTTCATGGCAAAGCAAAAAGCAGACAACAGTTTCACTATCCACAGGCGAGGCTGACTATATTGCTGCTTCAAGTTGCTGCTGTCAAGTGCTGTGGATTCAACATCAAATGATGGATTATAGGATTAATATTCTTCACACACTGCTATTCTGTGATAACGAAGCGGATGTTGGAATTGCCAAAAATCCAATTCATCATACACGCACCAAGCACATTGAAACAAGAATTCATGCAATCCGAGATGCACATGTAAAAGGGGTTTATAGATATTATTCTCATTGACATCAAAAGTCAAAAGGCCGATCTTTTCATAAAAACTTTTGATAAACCTCGGATTTATGAATTGATCAACATATTGGGTCTAATATCTTTCTAAGAGCAAATTCTTGCAAAAATCTGTAAATATTTAATATCTTGTTAGTGCTTAAGTTAATTAAAAAAAATAAAAAAGATAACTAAATTTTTTTTAATACAAATAATTTTAATGATTTATGTGCTAAGGAGCTTCGAAACCCACACTTCCCCAAAGTGTATTCCAGTTTGAAAAGGAAATTTCCTTAGTTTCACTTTATTGAAACTTCGGGGGAGAATATACTTTGACTTTTAAATTGGCTCTTTTAAGGTTTTCATGTATATAAACTTATCCTATCTTTGGTGTAGGATTCAGGAAGCTTGGAGAGTGTTTGAAGGAGGTCAGAGGCGTTGTGTTGGGATATGTCAGTAGGCCCAATGGCCTAAATCAAATTAGATAGTGATTGTGTAACTTAACGAAGATTTAACACTCAGTAATAAGGTTCTTTCCCATGCCATCTTGGCTTGCACAAAGTTACAAGTCTCGTCAAAAACTTGGTTGAGAGTGGCTGATTTCTGTTTTGATCCTGCATTTCCAAATTTCCCTCACCCTTATGTCATGAATAAATTGTGTGTCCAACTCCTCTGCTATGCGGAAGCATTAACCTGGAGTTATGATCCTCACTGTTATACGTGAGTATAGACCTGAGGCTCTCATCAACACGCTCAAAATGATTATCTTCTCTGTTATACGTAAGTATAGACCAGGAGCTCTGATCATTTCCCCATCATCCATCATTATGTATATCTATGGATGTCATATGCATCATCCATCATATGCTCTATATTTTGTCCATCACAGAAAATTTCAAGCAGAATCAATGATTACATTCAATAAATCATGATTACGAGATGAGTTCTTTGCCAAATGACTGTGGGAACCAAGTTTTCTTTAGCATTCTTAAGTGAACCCAAAACATGATAAAATATGTTACAAGTCTTCGTTGAAAAGAATACAACATGGGTTTAAATGGACAAACATATTGACAATCCCACCAATCCTTGATTCTCTAGACGATTTCTTGCAAAAGCGTGTCTAATATCCTTATCTTTTGTGACCTCTCGTAATTTTTATTTAACGTTTGTTTAACGTCGTTATCTCTTGTAAGAATTTGTTTTGTTATTATGAAAGTACAAGGACTTAATTGTAATTTCTTGAAATCATTATAATTTGGATGTAATTAAATAATTAGATAATTAATAATAATCATAGTAATAATGATAATAATAATAAAAATAATAGCAAACATAAAAGAAAAATGAAAATAAGAATAAAATAATAATAAAAATAATACTAGTAATAGTAAATAATCTTAAAAAGTGTTAAAGCTTGAAAATAAATAAAAAAAATAAGTTAATATTTTAAAACTTGTAATTAAATAGTTTTGGGCATAAAATAATAAAAATTAAAACCTCAGGGGCTAAACTATAATTCGGTTTAAAATCAGAAGTGAAACTTTGGATTTAAATTGGAAATCTTAAAACCGCAGGGACCAAAGTGTAAAATATTTTAAACCCAATCCAAATCCCTCGCATTTCCGGCCAATCTCCGGCCACTCACCGGCCAAGCTCCGGCGAACCCCAAAACATCAAAAACCTAGTCTTTTAAACCCCCAAATCCTTACTAAAACCGTCGCGAACCCGATTCGAACACATAGGAGTGTTTACTTTGAATTTAATCGCGAATTTTAATACTCAATGAACCCGAAACCAAAATCCTTCAAACCTCAAACCGTTCTACACTTAAATGGTGATAATTATCAAATTAATGCCGCATACATGTTCGAATAATTAAGATGAACTCATTATTAGCTTGAATTCCAATTAAAATCACGGTTAAGTGCATTGAAGACCACCTGTAACCTCCGACATAAACCTTAATGCCGTTGGGTACCAAATCGTCCAAATTGCAACTATAAATCAGAGGGCTAATGCTTGAAGCATCCTCTTTTAACCTCTAGAACCCTCAGTTTCACTTGAAACACACACATACATCGAATTCTTCATCGAAGACCGACGACATTGTTTATCTTTTTGTTTCCTTCAATCCAATCGAAATCAGGTAAATTGAAGGCATGTTTATACTCTTTTTGATGTAAGAAACAGAAGTCCTATGGTTAATTTCATAACCATCATCGAATTGTTGATCAATTGATCCGATTTCTAATTAGGGTTCTTGAACCCAAATTGGGGAATCTTCTAAAAAAAGGGTTTTAAGGTTTAATTTTGATTCTATAACATAAGTTGGGCTCAGCCCAACCGGTTAAGAACATGAGCTCCTAGGCAGGAGGTCCTGGGTTCGACCTCGGCCCCCTGCCAATATTTTTTTTAAAAGGGTTTTATTAACTTTTGAATTTCAGAAAATGTTTCAAATATTATTAGTAACCATATAAAAATTATTTTTATAAAAAATGATATAAAATTCATTTTCTTTTAATTTCATTAGAAAATCCACTTTAAATTATTATTTTCTTTTACTTAATTATTTTAAAGATTATAAAAAGGAAATTACAAAACATCATCAAGTATTAACTTGAAATTGTAATAAATCCCATTTAATTTTTAAATAATTTTAATTTAATGAATTCCTTATTGTTATAAAATTTAGTTTCAAAATTTGTTTATATATATATATATATTTTTTTTAAGAAGATAAAATATATATACATATTTTGAAAGTACACTTATTGAAATAATTAATTTAATTTTTTAAATCTATAAAATTACTATTTTATTAAATAGTAAATAATGATCATTTGATAATAAAAGTTTAACTTTTATTTATATTGTTAATCATTAAAATCCTTATTTAAATTATTTAATTACCAAATAAGAATAACTTACATCTATTTAATAACTTGAAAATCATGGACAAATGATTTATAAATATAACACCAAAATCACCATGATTAACTTAATACGACGTTTCGTTTAGGTGAACGTTAGCGAATCCTTGGCATTATATACAAGACTTATTATTTGTCATCCTTATTATCCAAGTGAGTTTTTCTATACCCCTTTTATATATTTTCACACTTTGGGGTGAAACATGTTAACTTTATGATAATTGCACTTGTAAACTCGTTTGAATCTTGTAAACACTTGGGTAATTCATCTTATTTGTCGTGGTTAGTTGAACTTTAGTAATTACCATGTGATGACTATTATATGTACAATCATTAACTATTGCTAGCCTGGCGACTTCATAGATCTATAGGTCTGACAAGCCTACTTGGTTAATCCAAGTACACTTAGCTAATCGTTTAATCTTGTAATCTTGTAATCTATCAAGGTTTGATTGTTACATTTGTTCATCCATCCCTAGTTACTTTATTCAATAACCTATGACATGAATTACTATCTTTTATATATATATATTTATCTATGAAAACTATAGATATGTTGACCCTTTTATTTTTAATATGTTTCAGGAAATGATAATGCTTAGCTTGCTATGAAGACAATGTCACATCTAGGACTGGACCTAAAATAAAATAAAAATGCATTTGTTATCATTGAACGTTGAAATTCCTATGTTTTGGAACATATTCTATTTCTAAAATGTATGTCTTGAATATTGAGTTTTAATAATATTGTCATTTTAAATTAGTGTTGTGTGGCATGAACAATCTTAACCCTCACATCTCGATGTTTTCGCCGTTAAGGTTGGGGTGTGACAGATTGGTATCAGAGCCCATAACTATAGGGATTTAGGTTATTAGAAATGGTGGCCTAGACTATGGTTAAACTAAGAACTCTTTTTATGACAATTGCTATGATCTTGTAAGTATGCTTATATGTCTATCTTGATGCATGACAAATTCCCTTATGTGCTATTTACTTACTTAGAAAATACTACCTTAGGAATATGCCTTGCACCTTGTAAACCCCAACTTTCTAATCTTCTTCTTATGCCTCTACGTTCCATCGCGTCTAATCGTTTCTAAACCTTATTCTCGACTACATGTGGAAACCTACGCATCTTATCAAGTGAAAAAAAAAATATATTCCTTAGACGATATGTCTAAATCTTGAAATTCTCATCGAGGTTTTAATTCTGATAGCCTTAGGGAAGTGTGTGACACATAAACACCTGTATTCTGGATTTCCTGGCAAAAGGCCCTCGGGCTAAGGCAAGCATTTCGTATAAATCTCATTGCGAGACCTGTTATGCTTACCTGGGGATTTCTGGGATGAGTGCTAAATTATGGTCAACATACACATTTTTCCCGAGGAAATTAAGATTAAGTCACCTCGACGTGTTCATGTTCCTATTGGCTATGTGATACCAAATGGAACCATCCTGGCTGAATATAAATTATCTAAAACTCCTGTTTTCTTTGAACTGGTTTATCTCCAAATACTAATATTTTTCTTTATTTCTATCTTATAGAATGTCTCGTCATCATGGAAAACGTGCTACTACCGACCGCAAACTCGCTGCAATGATCGCCCGTCAAATGGCCGCTGTACTTCCAACGATGGTTGCTGAACTTAGCAGCACCCTAATGGCCAACAACAGCAACAACGCCAATGGAAACAATGGTAGTGGTGACAACAATGGTCAAGGGGAAAATAGCAACAACCAAGGTAGGAATAGTCGCACTTGCACATTCAAGCACTTCCACTCGTGCAAACCCACTAGCTTTAGTGGAAAGGAAGGAGCCACTGGACTTCTCGAGTGGTTCGAAAGTATGGAAAATACGTTTATCGTCAGCGAATGTCCCGATGAACTCAAGATCCGATATGCTGCAAGTGTCCTTCAACAACGGGCACTCACTAGGTGGAATAGTGAGAAAAGGAACCGAGGGACTGAAGTTGCCTTGGCGTTGCCTTGGGAAGAATTTAAGGACATAATGATCCAAACGTTCTGCCCGAGGAGTGAATTGCAAAAGCTGGAGGAGGAATTCTGGAACCTCAAACAGGATAGTGGGAATCATTTGGCTTATTCCACCCGGCATCATGAGTTGATCATGCTCCTACCTCACATGGTGGATACCGTTCCCCGCAACATCGAGAATTTTATTAAGGGAGTACCACCTCAAATTCAAGATACCGTGGTGGGTAGTAGGCCCACAACTTTGGAGGAGGCCATTAATATCACCGCCCAGCTCACTGAAAACCATATTAGAGCTGGTACTTTGACGGTGAAAGGTGCCAAGACTGCTGTGAAGGTGACTCCCGAGGCTACAAAGGAGGTGAAGGTCGAGTCGTCTTTCAAAGGCAAGAAGCACAAGTTCACACTGGCTCGTAATTATGCGGTGATAGCACCAAATGCCCCTCAAAGGCAAGCTGTCGTTGCAAATCAAGCCCCCGTGGCGAGGGCTTATACTGGACCGCACCCGATGTGCAATACTTGCAAGTACCATCACGCTAGTAACACTCCTTGTTGAGTTTGCTCGTTGTGCGGAAAGTATGGGCATCTGGTGGCTACCTGTCTTTGTGCCCTGAATAATGCTGCGTTGGTTGCCAATAGAGTCTGCTACAACTGTGGCGAACCTGGACATTTCCGTCCACAATGTCCTCGCAATGCGGGAAATGTGCCACAGGCTCGTGGAAGGGCATTCAACATCAATGCCAACCAAGCTCAAGCCAACAACGATGTGGTGAATGGTACGTCATTAGTTTCTTTTAATTGTTCTTTTGTCTTGTAAAATCCCTACCTGCGTTCATTATGCCAATAATAGGTTATTATTTGAGCAGGTATGTATCTTGTAAATAGTCGTTATGCTTCTGTACTGTTTGATTCGGGTGCGGATAAGAGTTTTGTATCTTTAGAGTTCGAGCCTATTCTTTCTAAGCTACGTTCTAATTTAGAAAGATCTTCTACGGTCGAAGTAGCCGATGGCAAAACCATTGAAGTCAACGTCGTGATACGCGATTGCACCTTAAGTCTTAACGAGCATGAATTTCGCATCAACCTTATTCCTATGCAACTGGGGAGCTTCGACGTTATTATTGGCATGGATTGGTTAGTGAAGCAACACGCGGAAATTATATGCTTTGAGAAGTGCATTCGAATTCCTTTACCTTCGGGTGATGCCTTGAAGGTCTTTAGGGAGAGATCATCCCAAAGACTCAAACTCATGTCTTGCATCAAGGCCTGAATGTGCTTGAGTAAAAATAACTTAGCTTTCATGGCTTATGTAGTTAACACGAAAGCTAAGGGTAAAGAACTGAAGGATATACCTGTCGTGCTGGATTTTCCCGAGGTGTTTCCCGAGGATCTTAGTGGGTTACCTCTCGTGCGAGAAGTTGAGTTCAAAATCGACCTGATTCCTAGTGCAAATCCCTTGGCTAAGTCACCTTATCGTCTTGCACCGTCTGAAATACAAGAACTAGCTAGTCAACTGCAAGAGTTGACCGATAAGGGTTTCATTCAACCTAGCTCTTTACCATGGGGTGCACCCGTGCTATTTGTGAAGAAGAAAGATGGTTCTTTCCGTATGTGCATCAACTACTGGGAACTCCACAAGCTCACTATCAAGAACCGATATCCTCTTCCTTGAATTGATGATCTCTTCGATCAACTTCAAGGAGCTACACAATTCTCGAAGATCGATCTACATTCTGGATATCATCAATTATGTGTTCACGACAATGATATTCCAAAGACCGCGTTTCGTACTCGATATGGACACTATGAGTTTATGGTTATGCCTTTTGGCTTGACTAATGCACCTGCTGTCTTCATGGATCTCATGAACCGGGTATGTAAACCGTATTTGGATAAATTTGTGATCGTGTTTATTGATGACATTCTCATCTATTCCAAGACAAAGACCGATCACGAGTCGCACCTACGTCAAGTCCTCTATCTTTTGAAAAAGGAACAATTATATGCCAAGTTCTCCAAGTGTGAATTTTGGCTTGAAGAAGTCCAATTCTTAGGACATGTGGTGAATAGCCAAGGAATTCACGTTGATCCTGCAAAGATAGAAGCCGTGAAGAATTGGTGTGTTCCCACGACCCCAACCGAGGTTCGTTCTTTTCTGGGTTTAGCGGGTTATTACCGTAGGTTCATTGCAAACTTTTCAAAGATTGCGAAACCGCTTACGACGCTAACTCAAAAGAATAGACTTTTTGAGTGGGGGCCCGAACAAGAAGATGCGTTCGAGATGTTGAAACACAAATTGTGTAATGCTCCTATCCTAACCCTTCCCGATGGAAACGATGACTTCACTGTATATTGCGACGCGTCTAGTCAAGGTCATAGTTGCGTTCTCATGCAACGAGGTAAGGTCATAGCTTACGCGTCGAGACAATTGAAGGTTCATGAAGTGAACTACACAACTCATGATCTCAAACTTGGTGCCGTGGTATTTGCTTTGAAGATCTGGCGGCATTACCTCTATGGGACGCAATGTATAGTCTACACCGACCACAAGAGTCTCCAACATGTGTTCAATCAAAATGATCTCAACATGAGACAAAGGAGATGGGTTGAACTGATTAGTGACTACGACTGCGACATTCGCTATCATCCTGGAAAGGCGAATATTGTAGCGGAAGCGCTAAGTCGTAAGACCCATAACAAGACTGTCTCGCTCCAAGAAATCCGAGATCGAAGACAATGGTTTGACACGTTAGGAGAGTTTGACACCGAGATTCATGTGGATGTTAACGAGGCCACTATCATGCTTCAAAACATAAGGATTGATAGTGATCTTGAGTTTTACATCCGCGAGGCTCAACAAGCGGCGTTAACTGAGGAAGGGAAAGATGACGATCTGGCGTTTAACGTTCGGTCACAACTGGAGACAAAACCAAACGGCATGTGGTATTTCTTAAACCGACTCTGGATCCCGAATCGCGATAATCTCCATCACTTCATTATGAACAAAGCTCATCAAACCCGATATTCTATTCATCCTGGATTTGATAAGATGTATATGGATCTACGTGGCCAATATTGGTGGCCAGGAATGAAGAAAGATATCGCGTCTTATGTTTCTAAGTGCCTCACATGTGCAAGAGTCAAAGCCGAACATCAACGGCCTAGTGGTCTACTTGAACAACCTGAAATCCCTATATGGAAATGGGAACACATATCCATGGATTTCATAACCAAGTTACCACGTACCTCTCGTGGCCATGATAGCATATGGGTGATTGTTGACCGTTTGACCAAAACGGCACATTTCATACCAATACGAGACACATACAAAGTTTCAGGATTGGCTCGTATCTACATCGATGAAATTGTGAGTGGTCATGGTGTGCCATTGCATATTATTTCCGATCGTGATGCTCGATTCACTTCACACTTCTGGTCTTCCATGCAAGAACTCTTGGGTACTCAATTGGATTTAAGCACGGCTTACCATCCTTAAACGGACAGTCAAACCGAGCGAATAATCCAAACCCTTGAGGACTTACTGCGTCTTTGTGTCCTTGATTTTGGTGGTGACTGGAATACGCATCTGCCGTTAGCGGAATTTTCGTATAACAATAGTTATCACTCAAGTATCAAGATGGCACCATTCGAGGCTTTATATGGTCGTAAATGTCGTTCTCCGATCTGTTGGACTGACATTGGTGAGAATTTCATCACTGGTCCTGAACTCATACAAGAAACGACCGACAAAGTCTCCAGAATCCAAAGTAGCCTTGAGGTGGCTAGAAGTCGTCAAAAGAGTTATGCCGATAAGAGACGCATACCGTTGGAGTTCCAAGTCGACGATATGGTTCTTCTTAAGGTCTCTCCATGGAAGGGTGTTGTTCGCTTTGGGAAGAAGGGTAAGTTAGCCCCACGTTTTGTAGGACCTTTCAAGATTCTGAAAAGAATTGGGAAAGTGGTTTACAAACTGGAACTATCTTCCAAACTTAGCGGGGTTCATCCTGTCTTCCATGTCTTAAACCTGAGAAAATGCCTGGCTGATGAAAATTTGCATGTTCCTTTGGAGGAAATCCAAATAGATGAATCGTTACATTTCGTTGAGAAGCCTGTCGAGATCATGGATCGAACGTTGAAGAAGACCCGTACATCTACCACACCGATCGTCAAAGTCCGTTAGGAAAACAAACATGGAGCTGAGTTCACTTGGGAACGCGAGGATCATATGAAGAAGAAACATCCCTTTCTTTTTGTTTAGTTTTGTCTTTAATTCCGGGACGAAATTCCTTAAAGTTGGGGAGACTGTGACCTCTCGTAATTTTTATTTAACGTTTGTTTAACATCGTTATCTCTTGTAAGAATTTGTTTTGTTATTATGAAAGTACGAGGACTTAATTGTAATTTCTTGAAATCATTATAATTTGGATGTAATTAAATAATTAGATAATTAATAATAATCATAGTAATAATGATAATAATAATAAAAATAATATCAAACATAAAAGAAAAATGAAAATAAGAATAAAATAATAATAAAAATAATACTAGTAATAGTAAATAATCTTAAAAAGTGTTAAAGCTTGAAAATAAATAAAAACAAAATAAGTTAATATTTTAAAATTTGTAATTAAATAGTTTTGGGCATAAAATAATAGAAATTAAAACCTCAGGGGCTAAACTGTGATTCGGTTTAAAATCAGAAGTGGAACTTTGGATTTAAATTGGAAATCTTAAAATCGCAGGGACCAAAGTGTAAAATATTTTAAACCCAATCCAAATCCCTCGCATTTCCGGCCAATCTCCAGCCACTCACCGGCCAAGCTCCGGTGAACCCCAAAACATCCAAAACCTAGTCTTTTAAACCCCCCAAATCCTTACTAAAACCGTCGCGAACCCGATTCGAACACATAGGAGTGTTTACTTTGAATTTAATCGCGAATTTTAATACTCAATGAACCCGAAACCAAAATCCTTCAAACCTCAAACCGTTCTACACTTAAATGGTGATAATTATCAAATTAATGCCGCATACATGTTCGAATAATTAAGATGAACTCATTATTAGTTTGAATTCCAATTAAAATCACGGTTAAGAGCATTGAAGACCACCTGTATCCTCCGACATAAACCTTAATGCCGTTGGGTACCAAATCGTCCAAATTGCAACTATAAATCAGAGGGCTAATGCTTGAAGCATCCTCTTTTAACCTCTGGAACCCTCAGTTTCACTTGAAACACACACACACATCGAATTCTTCATCGAAGACCGACGACATTGTTTATCTTTTTGTTTCCTTCAATCCAATCGAAATCAGGTAAATTGAAGGCATGTTTATACTCGTTTTGATGTAAGAAACAGAAGCCCTATGGTTAATTTCATAACCATCATCGAATTGTTGATCAATTGATTCGATTTCAAATTAGGGTTCTTTAACCCAAATTGGGGAATCTTCTAAAAAAGGGTTTTAAGGTTTAATTTCGATTCTATAACATCAGTTGGGCTCAGCCCAACCGGTTAAGAACATGAGCTCCTAGGCAGGAGGTCCCGGGTTCGACCCCGGCCCCCTGCCAATATTTTTTTTAAAAGGGTTTTATTAACTTTTGAATTTCAGAAAATGTTTCAAATATTATTAGTAATCATATAAAAATTATTTTTATAAAAAATGATATAAAATTCATTTTCTTTTACTTAATTATTTTAAAGATTATAAAAAGGAAATTACAAAACATCATCAAGTATTAACTTGAAATTGTAATAAATCCCATTTAATTTTTAAATAATTTTAATTTAATGAATTCCTTATTGTTTGTCATCCTTATTATCCAAGTGAGTTATTCTATACCCCTTTTATATATTTTCACACTTTGGGGTGAAACATGTTAACTTTATGATAATTGCACTTGTAAACTCGTTTGAATATTGTAAACACTTGGGTAATTCATCTTATTTGTCGTGGTTAGTTGAACTTTAGTAATTATCATGTGATGACTATTATATGTACAATCATTAACTATTGCTAGCCTGGCGACGTCATAGATCTATGGGCCTGACAAACCTACTTGGTTAATCTAAGTACACTTAGCTAATCGTTTAATCTTGTAATCTTGTAATCTTGTAATTTGTCAAGGTTTGATTGTTACATTTGTTCATCCATCCCTAGTTACTTTATTCAATAACCTATGACATGAATTACCATCTTTTATATATATATTTATGTATGAAAACTATAGAAAACTCACCAACATTATGTTGACCCTTTTATTTTTAACATGTTTCAGGAAATGATAATGCTTAGCTTGCTATGAAGACAATGTCACATCTAGGACTAGACCTAGAATAAAACAAAAATGCATTTGTTATCATTGAACGTTGAAATTCCTATGTTTTGGAACATATTCTATTTCTTAAATGTATGTCTTGAATATTGAGTTTTAATAATATTGTCATTTTAAATTAGCGTTGTGTGGCATGAACAATCTTAACCCCCACATCTCGACGTTTCCGCCGTTAAGGTTGGGGTGTGACATCTTTGTCTTTGTCTTTTCTCTTCTATTTCTTGTTTTAAGTCTATCTTGTGGGTAAAAAAGTCTTCTTTTTACATTTAAAATAATGACTCCTGCGAAACTATTATTTTGCTATACGAAACTATTGTTTCGCAATACGAAGCTACTCTTTCGCTGACTGGTTCTACATGTGAAACTATAGATTCGCTAGTAGTATCGCATGATATAAGTTTTACCTTGGTCCATTTGCGAAAGAACCCTAAAATTTCGAATTTTAAACCTACTCGTTTGCTGTGAATTCAAAATCGATTGTCGAAGTGAGTTCTTGCGATTCTTACTGATAAACTTTGATTATTAACTTGTTTCAAACCATAGAATGGACTTTGATTAGGTTTTAGGACAAAAATCGAACCTGTGATTTTTGGGTTTCGCACATTCATTGTGCAAAACTAAGGTGTTATGTTGCAAAACTGAATGAAAGTTCACTGATCCGTGCGAAACTGTCTAGCCATGCTGCCCGTGTGCACTGAACAGTTTCGACCGGATCTTGTGACTCTATAGTTTTGTAGTCCATGCGAAACTATAGTATCTCAATTCGAAACTATAGTTTCTCTGGTGCGAAACTATAGTTTCTCCGGTGCGAAACTATAGTTTCTCAATTTTACTTTCGACAAACATCTTCGCCTGGGTTGTGTAAATCCATAGTTTTGTAGAATCAAGTGCGAAACTGTAGTCTCTCTCGTGTAGTTTCGACAGACAGTTTCACCTAAACTGTGTGAAACTATAGTTTCGTACCTTCTGCGAAACTATAGTTTCTCGGTGCGAAATTATCTACGAAACTAATTTAATATATATATATATATATATATATATATATATATATATATATATATATATATATATATATATATATATATATATATATATAATTAAATAATAATAATTATAATTATAAAATTTTAAATGCTTAGCAATTTCTTGTGATCTAACAAACTCTCGGTTTCACCTGCAATCAATATGGTAAGCTTGAAGTTTGATCCCAGATCAAACGTAGTGGCGTATCTAAACGACAGAGATCCAAAGTCAGCCGGTTATTGAGATGCTATAGATTGGCTGAAGAGATCACCCATCCAATATGATATTTCTCACTCCCCTACTATAGACGAGAAGCAGATCAGAGAGTTCTAGAGAACTGCTGACTATGACGCCAAGGAGAGGATCATTAAAGCGTTAGTTCAGGGAAGGGAGTGGAGGTTTATTGCTCATGTCTTCATTAGCTATTTAGATCATAAGAAGGGAGTGTTAGATCATATGAGGCTGGTGCAACCAAAACAACACTTAGAAGATTTCGATGTATAATTGAAGTGGTCTTCCGAAGACAAATAGAAGATTTTGATGTACAATTGAAGTGGTCTTCCTAAGACAAAGCTGCTCTTCCAAAGACAAGTCAAAGATCTTCTGAAGCTCAAGGTTGAAGAACTTCCGAAATGAGAACTCAGTCTTCCATGACTAAGTAGTTCTCCTTCCAAAGTATACAACTTAGAAGATCCTAATGACAAAGTCTTTCAAAGAATAAAGTCCTGAAGACTTGCAGAAGATTCGGAAGAAGTTGATTCTTTCAAAGTATAAATGGCCTCGGAAGAACTTATTCTTCCGAAGCCATTTAGCTTCGGAAGAACCAACTATGAACCAGTAGACATAAGTATAGTCTGTCTTACATCTACTTCAACCTCTGATATACTGCATGGAGCTTTCCCACACCCATGTAGTTGACCATACTTTTATCTACTGTTCATCCATTATCAGTTAGTACAGTTGCCACTTTTAGTTGGTGACCAAAAGGTAAGTCATAGACCTATCATGACTACCTAATCTAGGATAATATTTTATCTTAGATACTTTCCTTCTAGCAATGTAGTATTTGTCTAGTTGTAGATTCCAGCTGGTTATCCAAGTATAACCGGCTGTAGATAGTAGTATATATAGTTTCTCATTGTAACTTTGTAAATCATGCTTGTAAGAGTCTTGTAATACAAGTATCTTGAAAAACTACTCTTGTGTTCATTTGTTTTTATTAACTTATTATATTACTTGTAAACTTAGTTAGAGATTCTGCTTCATCAAACCGAGTGAGATTAAGTGAGTTTGTGAGATAAACTTCTGTTGTGAAACCATTACCAATCCTATAGGGAGGATCAGATGGACTAAATCTGAGGTGGTCCACAACTATGATTATGTTTTGTAGAGGTGAGAAGGCAAACATAGCCCAGAACATCCACGACTACTTATTGGAGAACATCATGGCATTGAAGAAGGATAAATGGTTGCTTTATCCAAGATTCATTTAGATTATTCTAGACTACCTAAAGCCAAACTTACCCAAGCTCAGAGATGAATTGAAGCTGACTCCGATGAATCCAAGGATTTTTGCTGATTGTGCTGCCTCCAGACATGATTTTTCGGGAAAGATCACATATTTACTAGAGAGCATGTATACTGAGGAGAGATGGAACTATATTAAGACTCTGGTCCCTCTGGAGGAACGAAAAGCAGCAGCTACTACAGGAAATGTAGAGGAGATCAAGAAGAGAAAGAAGTACACGCAAGAGACAGATATGACATTTGAAGAACAGTTGGATGAGATAAAGGAGGAGTTGAGGAAAAAGTGAAAGAAGAAGGGAGTAGAGAAACAGTCTTTCCATGATAGAGCTAACTCTCCCACTCGAGAGAAGAGGAGCAAAAGTAAGCAGCAGTTATCCCTGAGACTGGGTCTGCAAGAGAATTTGAGAGGCCTTGGAGGGATACAAGATCAGAGCTTGATGAGGATGTGATCAGGAATGTCAACACATCCCTATCAAATAAGCTGAGCATGATAAAGACCAAGCTGATAAACTCAGAGGAGAGGGAAAAGCTGAGGGATATGGAGATTGATGAAATGAAGAAAGTGATACTGAGTCAACAGGACCTGATAAGGAGATTGTTGGAAGAGGTGAGTGAGTTGAGAAGGAATGCTGGTGCAGCTGATGTACCAAGTGTTTAGCAGATCAGGGAAATGACTGACACATCTAAGTTCCCATTCATACCCAAGGCATCAGGCGCGGGTGGTAGTGGTGTTGGAGGATCGGGGAGCTGGTGGTAGTGGTATAGGTGAATTTGAAGCTGGTGGAGGTGAAGCTGGTGGTAGTGGTGTTAGATTTGAGGCTGGTACAGGTAGTGGTGAAGGAGTTGCTGAAGGAGAGTGTGTTGATCAGGTGTTTGAGGTTGGATTTATTGATATGGGGTTTGATTTGGACACTGATCTTACTGGAAATAAGGTGATAAGGAAGGAGAGACAAGGAGGTGAAAAGGGGAATGTTGAGCTAAACTTGGTAGATAAGGAGGAAGAAGTGGAAGAGTAGCTAGTGGACTATGACTCTGAGCCGGAATTTGATGTAGTTGATGAGAGGCCAATGACTTACGTGGCTCAAAGGAGTTCAGCTAAAGGTGATGTAATTGAGATGGATAAAGAGGACTGGTTCTTTAAGGAGGAAGAGCCAGAGAAACTAACCCCACTCTTCCAAAACATTCAAGAACTAGAGAGGAAGGAGATGGATAAGAAGATTATTAGCTAGAAGTACAACTCGAAGCTAAAAATGTTCATGATCAAGAGGCGTGGGGGTGGAATCTCATACTTGAACAAAAGGAAGGCGTTTAAAACCCTTCCTAAGTGGGATCTAAGAAGACTGGTAGAGATCCCCCTCCTGGATTTGGGTTTGAGAGAATGTGCCACAATGTTAGAGCATGAGATCTGTCAGGGCATTCAAGACAACTTTGCAGCTTTTGGATTCATGAAGCCTGAGAGGAGGAGGTCAAAGAAGGATTTGGACTGGGTGACGGGTAAAGGAAAGAATATACTAAAGTTAAAGCTTGTTAAGACCATCAACAGGGTAAGGATACCAGATCAACAACCTTCTAGACTACAGAAGTTCAAGAAGTGGTTTTATGATGACCAGACAGATGAAGCAGTAGTGAGGGTGAAGGATGGAGATGAAATAAGGTTGTTTGATCCTATGGAGGTATTCTCATTTAGTGATGATGATCTGAAGGTGTTGTGTAAGAATCAGATTAAGGTTGGGGTAGGAGAAGAGACTAAGACTGAGGCCAGCTTATTTGAGTGGGTAGCAAACAAAGCTCGAGGTATGAGATCGGAGATTAAGCAGCTCGAAAAGAGCGTGCAGGAACATAAGGATCTGGAGGCAGAAGTAAGAGATTTGGCTAGAATGATGGAGCAAGTAAAGGTTGGAGTTGATCTTGAAGACCTGGCAGGTGAATACCCCCATAGGGGGAATATTGATGATCAAGTATAGGATGGTATTCACCTTGCCATTTGTTATTGTTTAGTTATAGTTTATTATAGCTTAGATATTATTGTAATAGGATCTAGTTTAGATTTGTCTTGTTTTGTATTCTGTGGCATGTGAAACTGCATGCGAAACTGTATGCAAAACTTCAGTTTCGTCCGGTAGTTTCACATGTCATAGTGCATACAGTTTCGCAGTATGCGAAACTAGGTCCTGCATAAATATGTTTGCTTATTGCTCATTTTGATGACTCTTGGAACTTTAATGATATTACTGATTTAAGTCTATTGATCGATTGTGTATTGCTAGGAGCTTATATTTATCATCTTTGAGCATTATTCTTCTTTATCCTTACAAATCCTTTTGCAAATGGGTTATGTTTGATTTGTGTTCATTTTCTATCATTACTTGGTCCACAAGCTATTAGATATAGTGATATCTTATGGATTATTGAGTTAAATCTTCATCAAAAGCACATTCAAACGATCGTCTGGACCAACAGAATCATACTACAAAGCACCCACATCCTTCCCAAAACGAACAATGTACACAACCGGATAACACCGGGACAAGATATCATTATTTGTAGTTTTTATAAATATTGTACCTTTTTTTATATTTCGTATTAAACTTCTTATGTGCTCCATTATTATAATGTTGTTAAATCTCATTCATTTATTATTTTTAATTTGTTGTTTTTATGTAATTTTTAAGTTTATAAAATTAATTAGAAGAGATGAAATTAAAAAAAAAACTGATTTAAATCCGTTAAAGGGGTTAAAAGAATTAAAAAAAAAATGATTGCATAAATATTGTTTGAGGAATAAATTAATTCTACCCTTAAACAAATCTAGCAAATGTGCTCTAAATGTGGTCAACAAACGGCAACCATTTCTGTAAATTGGATTTATGGATCGAATCATTATTTCGAAGATTCCGTAAATCGCATCTGCGGAATACCCATTTCTCAAAATACTTTTCAAAACAACCAGAAACCATCATATCTATCAAAAAAAATATCCAATTTGAAATAAATCAACAAATAATAGGTGTTAGCCAATATAATAGGCTATTTTAACACTAGGTCTCCGGTAAAGGATGTTTACCTTCATAGGTATCTACTTGTTGAAACCATCATAGCTAATAAAAGCTTTGTTTGCAATCAAATCAGTAGGAACCCAAAAATCCTCAAGAGATCAATGTTTGAGTTTCAAAATATATTTACAACCTCCACCATTCTAACATAAAGTCAATGGATTTTGACTATACCCGTAAATCAACAAATACGGGTCAAGATGATTCTGCTACATCTCAGAATTCAGGCTTCTTGAAATCTCATGAAGTCGTAACTAATCTTAAATGGTTATACTAAAATTGAGTTTAGAAGTTGATTACCACAATCTCCCAATGTTATTGCCTCAAAGTATCTGGTGATGTTCATACTCTAATGACAAATCGTGTTGTTACTGGTGAATAGCAGGGCTGTCCTGAGAAAAAGTGGGGGTTGGGTGGGAACACCACGCCCTTGGACCGTTAACATTTGGCAAGGAATAACAAGTGATACACAATCACACAACACTCTTAAACTAGAACTCAAGAAAAATACAAACTAGGTGAAAGTGGAAAAAGAAAACAGAGGACTATTCAATGGAAAGAAAGAACTGATGCTTGCATAATTGTAGAAAAATGAAAAGTAGAAAATAGTACATAAGGAACCTACTGCTATATAGTAGGAACAACTCATCCACTACTCCATATTTAGCTACCCACTTGGTAAAGCCACATCACCTACTAATTTCAAGAAATAAAATAAAGCAAAAAAACGCCAAAATAGATACTAATTAGAATTTGTAGATATAACATGCACATAAACGACAACTACTCTACCAAAAAAAAGATTGACCAATTTGACACTCCTTCTCAAACTTCACTTGCTTCAGACCCAACTTGCTGGAGAATTCTAGAAGCTTGATACTAGTTAGACTTTTGGTAAACATATCAGCAACTTGATTTTTGGTATCAACCCATTCCATTTCAATTCTAAAATATAACTCCTTGACTCATTGTACCCTTCACGTATCGAAGCAACCTTTGGATTGCTAACAAATGTGGTTTTCGAGGATCTTGCATATAGCGACTTGGAACCCCAATTACAAACGATATATCTAGTCAAGTGAGGTTAAGGTATATAAGGCTGCCCACCATTTTCCTGTACAATTGTGGGTCTACACTTCCAAGTCTTGAGTATAGTTTCATTCTAGATTCAAATGGTGTTACAGCAGCCTTACACGAGACCATTCCAAATTTATACAACATATCACTTGCATACTTTGTCTCATGCAGTGTCACCCCTTCTTCTGTATAGTCCAGTTCTAACCCAAGAAAGTGAACCAATTTACCCAGATACTTTATTCGAAAATGCACACAAAAGTTTGCTTTAAGTTGTGTAGTCTCATCTTGTATATCCCCGATAATGATCGAATCATCCACATATACCAACACTATCATCACTTTATCACCAATCTTCTTGACAAACAGGCTTGAGCCTGCATGAGTTAGAGTGAAATTCAGCAATCTTACCGAACCAAGCTCTCGGTGATTGCTTCAATCCATATATAGCTTTCTTTAACTTGCAAACATGCTCGAGACGTTCTTCACTTTCAAAGCCACTTGGTTGGTGACACCGGAATACATTGAATTTTCTCACACATATGGAAATATATGTACAAGTTTCAAGTGACAACAACGTTTTTCTGGATGAAGACTCTATTAGTTATAAATATATATGTACATGTATATATATATACACACACACACATAAACTCAGACTTTGAAAAGCCCACGAGTTAATTAATTAAATAACTAAATAAGTACACTATCACTAGATACTCAATGCCGGTAAAGCCTAGGATTTAATTAAATTAAATAAGCTTACTCCTAATACTCGTTAAATAGCCAATAACTCCTAACACACATTAAATACCCAATAATGATAAAAATAAAATAATCTCGTACTAATACTTTGGAGTCTTGAACTTAAGATTAAAGGCAAGGACGATTCATGGATATTTGGACAAAAAAGACAGTAGGTACCGCTAAATGTTTGTTCAACTCAAAATCTCAAAGAAGTATTATGTGTTTTTTTATATTTTGATGATGATGATTTTTTATTGTTGAATCGTATTTTTATTATGCGACCAACTTGACCCGACCCAAATCAACCCAAAGATTTTTATGTTCACTTCCATAAAATTGGAGCATTTAAAAACAGTGACTCCATAAGAATAAATACCTGGATCCACCACTGCTAACTCCCACTGTTTTCTCAAACCAATAGCCACAAACACACGTATGGTCGTTAGTTTAGCTACCGGACTAAATGTCTCTTCAAAGTTAACACCATATTCCGGTGAAAACCCACGAGCTACTAGCCTTGCCTTGAACCGATCTACAGACCCATCAGCTTTCTGTTTCAGCTTGTAAACCCATTTAGAACTCACGGGCTTCACACCATCAGGTTTTGGAACCAACACCCAAGTCTTATTTCGATACATGGCAGCCATTTCTTCTTCCATTGCCTACCACCATTCTTCTTTCGAACACGCCTCTTCAAATGAACTAGGTTCCGTCCAAACATCTTCAACAACAGCTACATTAGCATATTTTGAGTTAGGTTTTCTTACCCTTTGTGATCGTCTTGGAACAGGTTCAACTGGGCTGCCTGTTTCAACATCTATGCCAGCTTGAACATCATTGTTTTGGATAGAACTTGTTTCACCTTGCACATAAATCATCATCATTGAGACTTGACACAACTTTTGAGTTCTCGAGATCCTTTCTAAGCTGGTCACTTTCCGGCAACACTTTGTTCTCAGCTGACCACCAATATAACATTTCTTGATATGTGAACATTGCCACTATAGGGATCACAACAACGCCAACCCTTTCGTTGTGAATGTACCCTACAAAAAAGCATCGAATAGCCTTTTTCTCCATCTTATGACGAAGGTGGTTAGGTACAAATACATAACAAGTACATCCAAAAACACGAAAGTAACTCACATTGGGTTTGATTCTAGTCAGTTTCTCGTATGGTGACATGTAGTCTGGTCTTTTTTCTTCTTTTTTGGGTTAAATTGAGAAGCCCGGTAAAAATGGGACGACAACGTGCAAAAAGAGAAAAAACTAAGAAAATATATATATATGCTGGGACAACCCAAGGAATCAAGAAGACCTGGGACTACTCCCACCCCTCTAATCACTGGTACATGAAGTGTGTTCCATATAACATGTTATCTATTCTGTCAGTGTTTGTTTTCCATCAAGTTGATACATTAACCTCTGCAAAATACTAGTGCCTTCAAGGAAGTCAAACTGGTGAAAAGCTAATACTTTTATTATGCACTTGACTTGCTGTCATACTATTTTATTTTGTTAAAGTTATCTGTTAAAGTGAACCTGGAAGACAAATCTACTGTATTAAATTACATATATCATGTTACTTTGTCAGCTCCCGCTAGTTTTTAATACAACATTTATCGAAAGGGGAAATTGTATTAAAACAAAATAAACTAGCAAGGAGCTAGAACACATTCATCAATAGTTACAAGTTATGCATTACAATAGTTACAAATTATGCATTATGCATTACATTAAAAGAAGAGCATGATGACCATTATAACCAATTAAATTTCATCCGGTTTTTCATCCATAAAAAGCTTAAGACCTTGACTTCTTTCGATATTTTGCGAGAGAGTAACATCTTATCGTTGAATACCAAGTCATTTCTTGTTCTCCGAATGCATCAAGGGTCATACTGAAAGTTGCATCCACCAGTCTAGATTGCGACTTCATCATATGCAGGAAGCAACAGTACTGTGTCTTTGCAATAGTTCCACCCGTAGGAAGACGATTCAACTACTTCTCCAGTAAATGAAGTTTACCTTGTGATATGCATCCTCCACTCATATGAATCAACGAATACGGTTCAAGTGAGCAAATGGCTCGGATACAGCTTTACGGGTCGCAGCTTTAGCAGCCACTTCAGGGCACCCAAACACATTCCAAAACCTCAACGTCTCGTCTCCAGCAGCCGATGCAACTGTACATCCATCAGGGCTCTGCAAACACATCACACTACAGCTATAAACCGACCAATTTTAACCAACTTTCAAAACTATTTCAAAAAGCCGTTGATTTTGACCATACCTGAGCCATAAAAAGAACTCTAGACGTATGACCAGTAAGCTCCGCCATTTTAACCATCGACGGATACTTCCACAACGTCAACTGGTTCTGAGTGAACCCATGAGAGCTCAACAACTCACGCTCATTCTTGTTCCACAACAGCGCGCACACCTGCGACCCAGTGTCCACCGAGTTCAAACAAGCACCCGTGTGCGTGTTCCAAAACTTTATACACTTGTCACCACCACCACCACCAGAGGCAAGTAGATTGCCCTGAAACGGACACCACGCGAGTGCTTTAACTGCGGCGGTGTGGTCCTCGAGCCGGTGGAGCCATTGGGTTGGAGAGTGAACAGACGCCATTGATCGGTCCCAAATGTGGAGCAGGTTGTCATTGCCCCCACTGGCTAACTGCTGCCCTGAAGCTGACCATTTCAACCCACATACTTCTTGACCATGGCCCGAGTATGTCTCGACGATGTGTGATCGAATTCGAACGTCGTTGTTCACAATCCGACCGTCCATCCCTCCGGTTGTGAGGATGTGGTTGTTCCAGTCTAATGATCCCACTCGAGACTGATGGCATCCTCTCAATGTTCTCAACTGTTTCATTAACATTAACACAGATTGATTAACTTTAACAACAATAATCATAAACACAAGATCATAACAGTATAACACAAAAGCATGAAGAAATCGGTCGGATTTGTACCAATTTGTTAGAGGTGGAGTCCCAGAGCTGGACATCAGAGTTGTTTAGCCCAACAGAGATGTGGCGGCCGTCCGGTGCCCATTTGACGCTTGTCACCGGACCGATATCATCGTCTACTGTCACGAGCTCTGAGGTGTTACCATCTGTAGCATCCCATAGATACACTGTATTTGCTAAAGCAATCGCAAGTACATTACTGCTTCCCCAATCTAACAGATTCAAATAATAATCATCTTGAAGATCTGGTGCATCCAGTGTCCTTTCAGAAGTCTGCAATCAAAACAAACCACAATAACTCAATTACACATGTTTGAATTAGTTTTATAAATGGATGTTGCAGATGATTGATTGATCACCTGCGGGATGTATCTACGAGCTTTCACTGGTTCTGATTGCCGGATTGTCGAATCGCTTGAAATCGAATCATTGGGTGTTGGGGGCTTGTTTCGGAAGGCGAGAATTCGGGTTCTGTTCATGTTGAGGCTCTCTGCTAAACGCTTTCGGTATGCTTGTCTTGAAGGTGAGGTTGAAAGGGGGTTTTCTTTACCTTTTTTGGGTTCGGTTAGCATGTAATGGGCGTAATCGAAATCCATCGCTGATCTGTTCGGTATGAATCGATCCAACTGCAGATTAACAATCAAACAGAGGAAGAAAGAATTCTCTGATTCAGTAACAGATTGATCAAATAACAAGAATAAAGAATGATAAGAAGAGGATTTACGTTATCTCCAGACGGTTTTCTGTGAAGGGGGGCTCGTGATTGCGATTTGGTGGCTAAAGAACATTCAGATCCTGCATCCATGGGGTTAGTGGTAACAGAGATAGACATGTATATGTATAAACAAATGTAAAAAGATGAAAACGCCCTGCAAAAGAAAGGTTAATTAACGAGATATGAACAGTAATCAAAGAACGATGAACAAGATGGAGAAATCCTGCAAAAAAGAGATTAGTTATGAAGATATGAACAGAAATGAGATTAATTAAACAGTAATCAAAGAACGAAGGAAGAATTGAAGAGCGTAATGAGATCTTTAGCTATTGAAAGAGCGATGATGATTGTGTGATCAACCAACGAGAGAGATTTTGTGAATTTATATGTATGAGAGAAGTTAGGGTTTTAATGGGATTTAGGGTTTGCTGGGGTGACGATGAAACGGCTAGTAAGTTTGGGAATATAGCCGTTGTGAATTGCAATCGTTGTTTTAATGTTTGGGCGTGGGAAAGAAATCACAGTTGTAAATTCGCTGGATATTATTTTTAGGATCTAGATAATTGTTTTTCAATTCACTTTTTTAAATGCTTTCCATTTCCCCTTCAAACCATACGAGTTTTTTACCCACTCCACGTGAAATTACATGATAAAGTATAAATTATAATTGACACGATTTATTTCTGAATTTATATATGTCGAAATGTAAAGCATTTGAATTTACATCGCATAATAAAAACGTATTATATTTTACTCAACTCGTTTTCACATAATATATAACAACAATAATACACATATTCACTCTGCATTTTCAATTTATTTAGAAAACAAAAAAGACAGTTAGGCTTGCCACTCAAATTTCACTATTCGTCCTTATAGTTTCAATTTAATAATCAACGTTTTAAACTTACCGGAAATCAAACCGGCCGTTTTGCAAATTCACAGGTTGGATCAGTGAACCAAACCAAATTATAATTAATTTATGAATTGAAAACACAAAACAGTAAACATCTTAAAACAAAACAACTTTAAATCTATATATAATATTAAAAAAGTAACTTAGGGGGACACTTGTCACATTCCTAGGTCCCCTTCCCGCTTCTCTCTCCTCTTAAATAATTACCTAAATTAAAAAATATTAAATAATTTTAATTCTTTTTTAGATTATTTTTTTAATAAATTAAGAAAGATTTTATTTTATTAATGTTATTTCTAGAAAACAATTTTTATACAATTAAATTTTTTTTTTAAAACATCTAACTTTTTTTTTAAATATAAAATATTTTAAAATTGATACTTTTAAAAAGTAAATTTTTTATACACTAAAAATAATTAAAATTAGAAGTTATAATAAAAAAAATTTTAAAAATATATTTTTAATACATTTTGTTTTGAAAAAAAAAATGTTTAACTTTTTTTGGAAATAAAGTTTATAAAAAAAAGTTTAAAATTTGATATTATTATTTTATTACTTATAGTTATTACTCATATATAATTTTAATCATATCTTATTTAGATTATCATTTTATACTTCATAAAATTTATTATATTTAGTGTTTTTTTTTTCAATCCTATAATACACGGGTTTACTAAAGTTAGTACTAAATAAATAATAATCAACAACTAATCAGAGATATTATGAACATTTATAGCCCGATCCAACTCGATTTAATACTATATCTCTATATTTGAGTAAAGATGGATTGAAGCTTTTAGCTTTACATAATTAGTGTAAACTAACTAATGTTACTATAATGTAGTTTACAATGATGTTTTTGTTCAGTTGTGACATTATAATAAAAAGTTGTTATGTCTTATTTAATATATAACACATTTGATTTTATTGTTATTTTTATGTTATTTAATAATTAACTCTTCATACTTTCGTATAATACACGGGTAAATAAAGCTAGTTATATATACAAATTAAAGTAGCCGTGTTTTAAAATATAGTAAAACAACTTCTATTGAAAACAACGTGAATATTCTTTGAAACAAAACATTAGAATAATCAGACTTGAGACTTAAACCAATAAAGAGTGAATTATAATCAAATACATTGATAAAATCTCAAAACTAAAGATTCAGAATAATTTGTTACAATATCTATATATAATATTAAAATAGTAATTTAGGATGACACTTGTTACATTTCTAGGCCCCCTATGTTTATTTTTCCTGCTTCTCTCTCCTTTTAAATAATTACCTAAATTAAAAAATATTAAATAATTTTAATTCCTTTTTAAATTAATTTTTTTAATAAATTAAGAAAGATGTCATTTTATTAATGTTATTTCTAGAAAATAATTTTTTATACAATTAAAATTTTAATTTAAAACATCTAACTTTTTTTTAAAATATAAAATATTTTAAAATTGATACTTTTAAAAAGTAAATTTTTATACACTAAAAATAATTAAAATTAGAAGTTAAAATAAAATAAATTTAAAAAATATCATTTTTAATACATTTTGTTTTGAAAAAAAATGTTTAACTTTTTTTGGAAAGAAAGTTTATAAACAAAAGTTTAAAATTTGATATCATTATTTTATTACTTATAGTTATTACTCATATATAATTTTAATCATATCTTATTTTAGATTATCATTTTATACTTCATAAAGTTTTATTATATTTAATGTTTTATTTTTTCAATCCGTATAATATACGGGTTTACTAAAGTTAGTATGAACATTTATAGCACGATCCAACTCGATTTAATACTATATCTCTATATTTGATTACAGTGTCAAAATAATTCGAAATTGATCTAATTATTGCACATAACTTTTTAGTGTATATTATTCAAATCTTAATTTTTTCATACTAATATCCTCACACCCAGTCAATATCTAGCTCACGATTTGACTCGTCAAAAGTATTCTTTTTAAGTCTAAAAGAAGACAGTTTTCTTTGACTGTATATTTCGTTATGACAATAAACAAAAGTTAAGGTCAACTTCTGTCAAGTGTCGGCTTATACTTGAAAGTGCCTATTTTTACGCATGATCAGCTTTATGGCATCTTGTCACAAGTTAAGAGTAAAGATGGATTGAAGCTTTTAGCTTTACATAATTAGTATAAACTACCTAATGTTACTATAATATAGTTTACAAGGATGTTTTTGTTAAGTTGTGAACTTATAATCAAAAGTTGTTATGTCTTATTTAATATATAACACATTTGATTTTATTATTATTTTTATGTTATTTAATAATTAACTTTTCATACTTCCGTATAATACACGGATAAATAAAGCTAGTTATATATACAAATTAAAGTAGCCGTGTTTTAAAATATAGTAAAACAACTTCGATTGAAAACAAAGTGAATATTCTTTGAAACAAAACATTAGAATAATCAGACTTGAGACTTAAACCAATAAAGAGTGAATTATAATTAAATACATTGATAAAATCTCAAAACTAAAGATTCAGAATAATTTGCTACAATATATTAAAATAATAGATGAAACATACCTAATGAGAACTTAGAGAAGTCAAATACCAGAACTTACTCGTATTTTCATATATATATACATACCTAATAATATATATATATATATATATATATATATATATATATATATATATATACGTATATATATATATGTATGTATATATATATATGTATATATATATATACGTATATATATGTATGTATGTATGTATATATATATATATATATATATATATATATATATGTGTGTGTGTGTGTGTGTGTGTGTGTGTGTGTGTGTGTGTGTGTGAATCAAAGGATCGACGCAGAAATTATCAATTTGATTTAACAAGTAATGATCGCGGAACTATCAATACTTGTTGTTTAATGGATTGTTTATAAATTGAAATCGATGAACAAAATAAAACAACTTAAAAACACAATATAATAATGTAACACAAAGATGATTTTCAATTGTTTTTCATTCACAACGAATCGATTACAAATGATGTTGATGCTCTTGATGTTCTTATGATTGCTATATTGTTGTTGTTCTCTGTTCTTGTTGTATTGCTATTTTTCTTGAGTGATGGATTGATTGTTATCGTTTCTATCAATATATACACCTATTTAAGTATCAATATCTCTCAATCTCTCTCTATTCTATTCCTATTTTCTTGCTATTATCTCGCTATTCTGTTTTGATATTCTGTTTCGCTATTCTGTTTCTATATGTGTGCATCCTTGCCTTGTTTATCGGCATAGGAGATCATAATTTACATTGGAAATTGTAAATTACAAACATAATGTTATTGATATGATGTGTCATATTCGCTTGACTTCAATATCTTCTATCGTCATTCATTTGATGATGTTGCTTTGACATGTTGACTTTTTTGATCTTCCGTAGGAATTTGTCTTCCGTAGGAAGATCTTCTTCCACAGCAATTGGTCTTCCGCAGCAAACTCTCCAGTAGCTCCACTTGATCTTGGATTTGTTCATCATTTGTTGTTCTTCCGTAGAAGATCTACGGAAGCATAGACTTAAGTTATGCCCTGGAGAACATCTACGGAAGAACAAAATTGTTCATCCGCAGTTGTTCTAACACTTGATCAATTTTCCAAATTTACCAAGTCTGATGTTTCCTGCAATGACACATAAACCAACACACACAATAATATGGGTTAACATATAATTCATGCAGTATATTATGTTATCAAAAGAGAATTATAATGAGTTATTACAAGAGTTAATTTATCATCTAAACCTATACAAAGGATCTAGACCTAACAATACTCCCCCTATAGGTTTAGTCTCTTGTAATCATTGGTTTAGTGCTTTTAATTCTTGAATTCTTTCCAAAATTCTCGTTGTGAAGTATTCAACTGCATTTTTCTAATCATCATACAAGTACTTAATCTTCATCCACTTTATTTTCTTCAACATCTTGTATTTCAGACCCCGGATGTCCTCTTCAGTAGTAAGTGTTGCAACAACACTATTATTTGAAACCACTTCAAGTTTATCTTGTTCTGATATTCTTAGCTTTGTGATTGCTTGAATTCCAGTTCCCATCAGTTGGCCCGCTTCAAATTTTCTTCTCTTATGAGCTTTAGCATGCAGTTTGTCAATAACTTGAATGATATGAACATACAAGCACAGGTCATTTTGAGCATTTTGGTTACTTAGCTTGGGGAAGTACTTGTCATGTAGATATGAAGTGTAGCTTGGGTGAAGCAATTTGATTTCCATTGGGTCAAACAGTCTTATGCTTGAACCTTTCTTCTGTGGACCATTCCTTAGCAACACCAGCTCTTTGGTCCTTTTTACTTAACCCCACTCTGTGATAGGGATTGAATATCGATTTCCTTCTATAGTTTTAACTGAAGCTTCTGCCTTGTTTTTATAGCCAATTCTTGTTAAGAATTCATCATTTATGGATTGAAAAGAACTGGTATGAGGCCTCTTTTGTCTTTGTCTTCTTTTCTTCTGCTCTTCATCTTCTCTTCTTGCTTCTTTCAAGACATCCCCTTTGCACTTATGTCTCAGCTTTGCAACTATTCCAGAGAAATCCCTTCCTCTTGGATTGATGGGATAATTGGTGATAGGAATGGCTTGAAGGCATTGCAGATCAGCATCAGGTAGAAAGAGGAGAGACTCCATCCAAGGATAGTACTGAACCATCCCTGATGCTCTCTTTATTATGGCACAATTTCACTCTGCATCAAATCTCCATGCTATTATTCTATTTTCTTCAGCTAATCTAGGAGTGGTCATCAGATCAAAGAGTTGAATCAATATAGTCTTTTCCTTAGTTATCTCCCTCACAGCAGTGCCCAATGGCCATATTTTGTTGGGTATCAATCTCTTGGCTCTCTAATCAACTTTTCTTTTCCCTTGTACATGTCTCTACTCTCAACTACTGTTGGTTCATCAGGAGTTTGTTTTGCTTGTTGTTTGTAAGCTAAATTAGGAGCCCCAGCCCTGAATTTCACACCTATGTCTAGCTCAACCTTCATTACATGCTCCATCATTGCTCTCAATTCACTCATTGTTCTTCCTTTAAGCTCATGATGCTCATAGTTATGACTTTGTAACCAACAAGTCATGTTATACCTGGTCAGCTTCTTTGTGTCATAATGGCCTAGTTCTTTCCTTATCTTTTCCATTTCTTTGTATTTTTAGAATGTTTCATAATTGCATACCGGCAGCATTAGCCTTGCAGCATCAAACTCTTTTAAAACTTAAATCATTTCAGACATGTTCATTCTTTCAACCATATCATAAGGAAAGCCATTGTTTATCAAGTCCATAAACATGACAGATTGAGCTCTTTCTTCAAGTATGTCTTCAGTTGATAGCAAGTCATCAGACTCTGCTTCTTTAGCAGCTTCAGTAGGCTCTTCTTTTGTTAATTCTTCCCACTCATCATCACTATCTACTTCAACGGGTTCAGTTGGAGGTGTGTGCTCTAGAGATATTGCTTTTGTTCATTTTGGGGTGTCTCCAAGTTCAATCACATCTTCTTGAACTTTTCCCAAGTACTTTCTCTTCCTGCTATACATGATTGTTGGTTCCTTTGGTTTCAACAATGGAATATTAGCTTCCTTGAGGTGTTCCTTTTAACTGTCCATCTCTTGATTAGACAATTTTTTCTTCAAAGTCTCTATTTCATCATCTTTAGCTTTTAGCAACATTGACTTATCAGAGATAATTTTCAATGACTTGTTCAACTCAAACATGACCTTTTCTTTTTCTTGTTTCTCTTTATCAAGAGATTCACATGTCTCAGTTATAACCTCATCCATCCAGTCAATCACTTCATTGTTTGTTTCTATCTCTTCTTTCAACTTCTTAATTGTTGCATCTTTAGCTGCTATTACCTTGTCTTTCTCAATCATCTCCCCTTTTATTTTTTTAACTTCTCCAACATTTTATTGCTTTTAATGATAGATTGTTGTATTTTGCCACCAGGAAACTCTTGCTTACATTTATCTCTTCATTTCTTAAATCATTCTCATTGTAAGCATTGATATCAACAAAATGACTGTCAGTCTCAGCTTCTTATTCAACTTCTTCATCATTCTCCCCCTCTACATCTAAACATACCTCCTCTGTAGTGCCTTCATTCACAACATCATGCTCATCCTCATGAAGGTTGAGTGGTTTAGTGTAATTTAGGCTTTCAGTAGGTTCAGTAGGTATGGGTGAGAAAGTTGGTAGTGTTGTTGGATGAGATGGTGTTTGAGTCAGATTGGGAGAGAGAGGTTCAGTGGCACTAGTGTTCATTGATGATTGAGATTGGACAGGAATGATAGGTTGGGTATGTTCACTTGGTTGTGAGATAATATGGACAGGTGGTGATTGTTGTGGGATTTGATCATGTGACACTACTTCAGTTGAAGCAGAGTTTATTGATGTTTGGGAAAGTAAAGGTGATAAGGGTTGGGTGTGTTCACTTGGTGGTTAGATGGGATGTACAGGTGGTGTATCTGGTATGTTGGTAAAGGATGGTGGTGAAAGAGGATTGGGTTCATGATGTGGTGGTTCAAGGGATTCAGCCTGTGGAGTTTGTTGTTATGGTTGATAAAAAAACTCAGATGATGTGGTTTGTTGCTGTGGTTGTACAGGGAATAGGAGTTCCTAAGGTATATCGGCATTTTCATCAATCATATGTGGGAACATCTCTATATCTTCCCCTTGATATTGTCCACTCAACTTGTTGAGTACAGATCTTCCCAGGTGAGTTTGGACAAAAACATCACCTTTTCTATCAACATTGGGCATAGTTTCGTTTATGATCAGCTGAAGGAACCTTGGGAATATATACATCTTGTTTTCCTTTTTCACCCTTATGTGGTCACATAAACATCCCAGAATGTACTTAGAATAGTTACATGTCCTTCCTTCAAATATACCAATGATTCCGGAGGAGATATGCCTTGAAAATCTGTCCAACCCTGACTTCCTGTTGGACATACATTTCAGATAAGTGTGGCATAGGAATCTATATGGCTTACACAACCTTCCCTTCTTGATTTCACCATTTCTATAATCACCATCATATCCCATCGGTTGAAATACTTTTTGAATGTATTCATGGTCGAATACATCAGGGTGTCCTTCTTCACCTTCTCCTAACTCCAGCACCCTCCTTATTGTTTGTTCATCTACCCTCAGCTATTCGTTTCTGATTGTAGCATAGATTACCTCTTCATCCTGCTCCTCCTCAATTCGTGCTAAGTTCCATAAATTGATTATGTGATCTTGATAGATAACAGGGTCTGCAGATAAAGCATAGAACAATCTAGATTGTCTCAAATATCTGATAATATCCCGGCACCCATCGGCTACTGAATCCTCTGGATTAAGAAACGCACAGACATTATGATCTTTAGCAAAACGATTAGCCATATTGATGTTGTTAGAGGGGTGATTTAGGTGAGGATTCTTGTGGTATGAAAGATTTGAATGTTGGTGGAGAAAGGGGTTTTTGGTTTGAGTGAGTTTTTCTAGGTCTGAAAAGGGGTTCTGAAAAAGTGAATAAAAATGACAATGGTCGGATTATCATTTACACTCCCTCGGACACTATTAAAACCTTTTATTTAATGTTGTGGGACCCTTAATCCTAACTACCCTTCCGTGGTTATCCACAAGTTTATTCTTCCGTAGATCATCTACGGAAGGAAAAACTTTCCTTTTTGATTTGTTTTAATTTTATTCTTAATTAATTCTTCCGCAGGAACATCTACGGAAGGCAAAATTTGTTATGTAGGTTACCAATCTACGGAAAGGCAATTTTTACTCTTTTTGATGTATGATCTTAACATAGTATTAAATCATTTGTTGTTTGCTATTGGACCTTGTTGACTTTGCTTCATGGCAATTGTGCACGAAATGGTTTGTTAAAAATTTACAAATATCCTACAGCCAAGTTAGTGCTCAGGTTCCAACTTTCTTCATTTAAAAATAAAACACATTAAACTCAGATTTTCATGTTGATTACTACTCCCCATAAATTTATGATTAATGATGAACTTATGCATTTATCAAAAATTTATTAAGAGAATAGCATAAAAAGCAATTATCTGTCCAACTTATTAGCAAAGAAAAGAACAAAAACTATTTACAAGCATTTGCATCATATAATGGGATCATACTATGACACCAAGCAATTTCCTGAATCAGTTTTGTTTGATGATAGAATACATAGATCTAGTGCTGATTGCAAGTATTACGATCCACATAAATTCAAACAAGAGTGTAGTTTCAACTTGTCATGCTGATTATCATGTTTTGGTACTGATTAAAGATAGACAGATATGGACTCCACATTCAATTCACATTAGAGTTTGTCCTCTGTTTGTGAGTTAATTTATCACTTTTTCACACTTAAAACTATGTTTTTTAAGTTATAAGCTCTATCTTAAGATTTCTTTGAAATCTTATTAATGCTGATATGACTTGTAAGCTCTGAAATAATATATAGTTGATCACATTGGATTCTTTTAGAGCTGTTCCTTTTTGGAATCTTTTTGATCATCATCAACAAGACACCAGGTCTTTACTTACGTAAAACAGAGGTGCCTGTGAACCCAGGTCTTTGTTTACACAAAACAAAGGGTCCATGATATGTAAAGATAGAGGTTATAAAGTGTCACAACATAGTGTGCTTAGGTGAGTAAGTTGATCACAGCAGGATAAGGCTTACTTGCGTGTTCCTCAAAATGGAATTGGCCACAATTTGTCACCCTGACATTATATTAAGCATGAACTTGTTTATTTTCCACTCAAGCTGAACCTACTTACATATCAAATCACATCTGATCAGTCTTTATTATGTGATAAAATTCAGAAAATTAAGCCAAGGTATAATGACTATCATTTCCCATGATATGAATTGCTTATTCAAGAAAACATGAAACAAAGACAATAATTTTGGAATTTTATATGTTTTATGAATGTTTTTGGTTTTTTTCATATTAAGAAATTTTAAGGACAGATGAAGCTTTTCTTTGTGTTGATTATTTAATCTAAGTTGATCATGCCTAAGGAATTAATTAAGAAATTAAATCTCACTGAGTCAAAGGCTTTAGTGAATAAATTAGCAAGCTGATTTGTTGTATCCACTTTAACCAACTTGATTAAACCTTTTTCTGAACAATCTCTCAAAAAATGATATCTGATTTCTATGTGCTTTGTTTTACTATGTTGCACTGGATTAGCAGTGATGAACATAGCAGCTGAGTTATCAATATGTATTGGTGTTTGAAGAAAATTGTAACCATAATCAAGTAATTGGTTTTGCAACCATAAAACCTAAGAGCAACCAGCTGAAGCAGCTATGTACTTAGCCTCAGCTGTGGATCCTGATACATTTGTTTGCTTTTTGCACTGTCAAGAAACAAGTCTTGGTCCTAGGAATTGGCATCCACCAGTTGTGGATTTTCTGTTGTTGTTACACCCGCCAAAGTCACTATCAGAATATGAGTAGAGGTTGAATTCTCCTTCTTTGGGATACCAAAGTCCTAGAGCTGGCTTCCCTTTGAGATATCTGAATATCCTCTTGACTACATTCATATGTGCCTCCTTGGGGTCTGCTTGGTACCTAGCACAAACACACACAGCAAACATTATGTCAGGTCTGCTGGCAGTTAAGTACATTAAAGATCCTATCATAGATCTATATAATCTTTAATTAACTGACTTCCCTTTAGGATCAGGCGCAATCTTATCTATTGTTGATTATGGTGTTTTGCATGAAGATAAATCAGCAAGGTTGAACTTCTTCAAAATTTGATTCACATACTTCTCCTGATTGATAAAAATGCCATCTGGTTTCTGATGAACTTGCAAACCAAGGAAAAATGTTAATTCTCCCATGGAGCTCATTTGAAACTCAGATTTCATCAAACATTCAAACTCTTCACACAATCTCTTATTTGTTGATCCAAAGATGATATCATCTACATATACTTGGACAACTAAAAGATCTTGATGTTCATGCTTTAGGAAGAGAGTCTGATCAATTGTTCCTCTTTTGTAACCATGCTTGAGTAAGAAAGAAGACAATGTTTCATACCACTTTTTTGAGGCCTGATGAAGACCATACAAAGCTTTGTCAAGCTTGTATACCCTGTGTGCATAATCAGGATCCTCAAAGCCTGGTGGTTGGGCAACATAGACTTCTTCATCAATTTTACCATATAAGAAGGCATATTTTACATCCATCTGGTAAACTGTGAACTTCTTATGTGATGCATAGGCTAGAAAGACTCTAATGGCTTCAATCCTAGCAACAGGAGCAAAAACTTCATCATAGTCTATCCCTTCTTCTTGAGTATAGCCTTGTGCTATCAGCCTTGATTTATTTCTCACAATGATACCTCTGTCATCTAGTTTGTTCTTCAAAAGCCACCTTACGCCAATTGGATATTGGCCTTCAGGAAGATCAACTAGATTCCAGACTTTTTGTTTTCTGAATTGTTGAAGTTTTGCAGGACCGGGTAATGGTGTTAACTACAATTAGTTTCACAACAGGAGTGATCTTAGATCACTTAACAGTTCAAATAGGGAACATGATACTTTGAAGATACAAAGAACACAAGTAACAATAAGACAAAACTTAGAACAATAACACAAGTATTAGTTTTCAAGGATGTTGTATATTGATCTCAAGTTCTATTACAAGTGTTCAAAGCATAATCTAAAATACAAAGACCTGAGACTCTTTTATACTACAACCTACAACCGTCAATACTTGGAAGGACAGTTGGAATTGACTGATCTAGACAACAAGATCAATCTGGAGTCAAAAGACAGATTGCCTTTTGACTAGTGACTATGACATGTCATAGCTCACTAACTTTTCCTATTACAAAAAAGTCTAAAAAAACAAAAGAAGAAAATTACAGACAAAAACTTTATCTACTATTCACTAAAGCATGGAAGTTTCACCAACTCATACAAGTTGGTGAGTTATCAGTGTTGCAGCAGAATGTTGGTCAGCTTTATCAAAAGTAGATCAGAGAAAGCATCTTTTCTCTGTCTTTCGAAGAAATTAGTCTTCACAGCAAAATGGCTTCAAAAGACTTTGTCTTGAAGCTTCGGAAGACTTCATCTTTGGCTTCGAAAGAACTTGGCCTCTGGCTTCGGAAGTTTTTACACTTGGAATATTTTCTGTTAAGTGTAAAGCTTCAGAAGTAATTTCTTCTGAACTTTTGGCTTCGGAAGACTTTACACTTAGAGTTTTAGAGAGTGTAAAGCTTTCGCAGCAGGTTCATCCTTATTCCTTAGTGCATGTTGGAAGATCTTTGGTTGCATCAGCCTCATAATCTTCAGATAGATCCCTACAAACTCCCCCTAGGCTGATGCTATCAAAATAGAGAGATTCTTCAGATGTTGATAGTCCTCATTAGGATCAGCAGCAAACCTTTCTTCATCATATGGTCAGGATCCTTCAGACTCTCATAGAATCTTCTCATGTCATAGAGATCATTCAGAGGAAGGGCAAGCATGTCTTGCTGAAAGTAGACATCTTGACCTCCTTGATCTCTAGTGACATACCATCTGTCTGGATTGTTAGCAAAACTCTAGGACATGATGGGTCTTCCAACTGCAAGAGGCTCTACTCTGATGGGAGTTGGTTGAGCAGCCTCTTCGTGCACTTCCTCAGGATGTTCTAACTCATCCTGAGGTGTAGAGGTGGATGCCTTAGTTTTATTTTCTTTGTAGGGGTTCTTCTGGCCATCCTTTTTCTCCTTTTTGATGTTTTCAACTGAGAGGACTGGTATTCAGCACCAGATTGTTTAGTAGTGTCCCTTTCAATTGGGTTCTCTTCTCTCACAGGTTCAAAAGGAGAGAGAAGAAGACACTGCTGTGGATCAGAATATGAAGTTGGCTGAGATGCAGCTCTAGGTTCAGGTTGTGTTGTCTCAGTGGGTTCAACCTTTACCTCAACTTCAGGTTGAGCTGGACTTGGTGGAGAATGTAAGTCCACAAGCTCTCCCTTTTTGATCTTCTGCTTGATCACCCTTATATGCTCATCCATTGTGGATAGAGACATAGGACCAAGCCTCCTTCCAAAGAATCCATATAGCTTCAAGAAGCTCATCATCCTTTGTCTGTCAGCAGACTTCTTTTGGCTTTTGTGGATGATGGCTCTTGACTTTGTAGCCTCTTCCTTGAGCTTTCTCTTAGCAACCTTTTTTCTTTCATGACTTGTTGCTCTAGCAGCTTGAGATATTCAAACTCTACATACTCATAGGATAGGGGAAGAAGTGCAAATGCCTGATAGAGGCCTGTGGCACTCAGGTAGTTGATCATGTTGATTTTATCAGATTCCTTGTCCACTTGAGGTTGTGCAGTTGCCACATCCTCTGTCTCAGGGCTTTCTTGAGCTGGGAAGAGGATAGGAGCCTGTTTGTAGAGCCTTTTTAGTCTCTTTTCTTCCTTAGCCTTGAGGAGCAATGCTGCATCCTCTGCCTCCCTCCTCTCCTTTGACAGCTCAGTGTCAGCCAGCTCATTCAACTCTTCTAAGGGGAGAAAGATGAGTTCATCTATGTTGTAGTTCCTGATCCCCAGGTAGTTTAGCCTGGCTTCCCTTAACTCATCTTCTTGAGTATTTGGCCTAGGGGCAGTCTAGATTGTAGCTTCCATGAAGCCTGGGGACCTACTTGAACTCTCTCGCCTTAGCTTCCTCTTCCTCTCTCTCTTCTCCTCCTCTATCTCCTTAGGAGTTAATTTCCTTTTCCCTTTGTCAACCACAGGCCTTGGTGACTCAGGGTGGAGAGAACTTTGGCCTTCATTGCTTGGTTCAGCAGTCAAGCTCTGGCCAGAGAGAGGTTGTGAGACACCTTCACCAGCTGGTGCCTCATTGAGGGTACTGGGTGTAGAGGGAGATCTTGTCTCAAGGTTAACAGGCTCAACCTCTGGGCCTTCAGTCAAGGTTTTCTCTTCGAAGCTAATCTTAGGGTCCACTTTAATATCCAGTTGACCAAAGATCTCACCTACTAGCCTTTGTCTATATAATTTTAATCTTAATTTGAATTCCTCTAGCACCCTATTTTGAATCCGGTCTGCTTGTGGCTTGGGTTGACAAGTGGAAGATTCACCAGATTGATGCACTCATAGAAACTCAGGTGTGAGAAGTTGAAGATTTCCAGTTGACCCTGAGCTCTAGAGATCACAAGAGCTATTCTATTGGTGTCATACCCCCATCCCATAATTGGATTCTCAGAGGGAGCAGACATTACCCTTGGAATTCCCTCCTTAAACAAGTGTTGAATGAGTAAGTCTATGTTCATGACTTAAGGAGGTTACTAAGTCTAGACAATTGCAAGAGAGGTTGGTGACTCCTTTATGTCCATACTCTGGGAGGAACTCCCAGGTTCTATGGTTGTGAGGACTTTCTCCCCCTTTTTGGTAGCATCACCTTCTTGCATAGGTGAGCTGGGGTGTCATCCATCACTTCCACAGGTTCTTATGGACCTGGTTGAGTCCTCCTTAAGGGTCTCTCAGCTAACTGGCCCTTGAGATTGGTGATCTCAAGTTGCTGGTCATTGACCCTCTTCTGCAGGATAGTCACCTGAGATTCCAGGTGAACTATCTTTGAAACTAGATAGGTGCAGGTGTTTGTTAGTTTGTGCACCCTATGTTTCAGACTCCCCCCATCTTCAGTTGAAGAATCACTGGGGGATGAGAGAGTTGGACCAAAGTCTTCTTCCTTATCACCAGCATAGTGTTCTTGGCTGATGGATTTCCCCTGCATCATGACAACTTCCAGAGAAGTGTCAAGAGGCTGGGTTGCCATGGTTGAGGTCTTACTGATGTAATCACTTTCTAATATAAGAGCCTCTTCCATATGGATCTCCTAAACATGTTCAGGAAGACCCACCTTAGTTGTGGGTAGATGATGTGGGCTAGACCTGGGTGAGTCAGGAGTACTCATTTCTCCTTGAGTGTGGGAAGAGAGGAGAGACTCATGATACTCACTAAAACCCAAGTCCTCATCATTATTGAAATTAAGGCTGGGAATTGAGTGGTTTAAGTCCAGCGGCTGAGGGTGGTAACTATCCCCTGAAGGCTGATCACTTGAGTGTTGAGACTCAGAGTGATGGCTAAAGGTTGTTGGGGATGTGAACTCATCAGGCTAACCATGAGGAACCTCAGCACTGATCATTTGAGAGATGGGAGTGGTCTGCTCCTCAGGGGAAGTAGGAGCTCGAGATTCCACTTCCTCCTGTATGGGTTGTGATATGGGGACCTGCACATGCTCAGTAGCAGGTGCAGCATTTGGTTTTTCTTTTGTAGGTGATGGTAATTTGAGGTTGTGGGGGTGGAGTTGAGGTAGAGGGTGTGGGTTCAATACTAGCTGGTGCTGCTAGGTTGCCACCCTGAGCAATAAGCTCAAACATTTTTGGAACCAGGGTTGTTTCTACCTCGGAGAAGCCAACAGTAGGCTTTCTCAGTATTTTAAAGATGCTGGGGTTCATCTGTCCCAATTTAAGAATATTACCTGTTCCCCTCAACTGTGAGCCCAGTTCATAGTTGAGAATGTGCTGGACATATCGCGAGAACATGTAGTATTCTAAGGAGTCTAAATTAGCAAGTAAATTTGTATAGAAAAATTGAGAGTACCTAAATTTGACCCCCTGAACCATTCCATGGACTATGAAGAAGAGGTCCTATGGAACTTGATCCCATCCTCTATGCTTATTGGAGAGACTATGTATAATGACATAGAGGAAGTATTTCCATTTGGATAAGACCTTCTCCTTCCTGAAGGTTTTGACTGAGAAGTCACCCTCATAGCCCATCTGCTGAAAAGAATGGTTGACAGCAGCTTTCGGAAATGACAACTCACCTTCTTCATCATCCAGCTGAAGGTGTGAGCTTATGATGGCCGAAGTGATGAAGATTGTCCTCCCCTGCACTATAGCAGGTAGTGTCTTCTCCCCATCCATGGTGATCTCTTGGCAGGTCCTCCAGAATACAAGTAACTGATCCTCATAAAGAGGAGGATCAATGGTAAGGGAGGTGAAGTAGTGAGACGTAAAAAGGTATCGACAAACCTTTGAGAAATGAGGATCTTTCTCAGAGTCTAACAGAGCAACCTAATTGTGTTGTCTATGAAGATGCATGGTAAAACCCGGTTGGTTTCATCGATCAATTTTTGCCATGAAGGAAGTTTGTTGGTGAAGAAGAAGGTTAATTTGGGAGAATTTAGGTTAAGAATTTGTGGAAGAAGAAGAGAGTGAGAAGAAGGGGAAACGTTGAGAATATATATGGAATGGATTTAAGACAAAGTTAATGCAAAAGGATAAACTTTGAAATCCGAAAGTAGGTCCCACTTCTGAAAAAAGCTCCCAAAAAGGTAGGTTTCTTGGAAGTTGAAAATCTTCCGAAGGTAATTTTTGCTTCGGAAGTTTTGAGAAAAAGCTTCCTAAGCCAATTTGGCTTCGGAAGATATTCTTAAAAAATGTGAAAATTTGGCTTCGGAAGAAAAATACTTAGACAGTTTTTCTTCCGACACATATTTGATTTCAGAAAATATGAACTCTTGGGAGTTTTATTCTAAAGAGAATAAATCTTCCGAGACTTAATTGCTTTTGGAAGATATTTGTCCTTCAAATACATGCAAGTACTTAGAAGCATATATAAGCTTCGGAAGATATTCACAGAATTTCTTTCGAAGGTAAATTTCTTATAAGTAGTTTTGATTTGAAGACATAAATTTCTTTCGAAGGCAACTTGAAATCTTCCAAAGGAAAATATGTTTTGAATAATTTTCAAAAATCTAAGGAATATCATTAAAAATTTTCGTCTAAAATAAACTGGGCTTATGAAGGTGATAAAATAGACAACTTAGGACACACAGGTTTTAGAAATAAAGTTGATTTAAGTTTTTTTTAAGAAAAAAATTACTCAAAGTTAATCATCCCAATAGCTGATACAAGATATTTGAATCTCTATTCATCAAAAGCTTTAGTGAACAGATCAGCATATTGTTTATTTGTGTTAACTTTGACTAATTTGATTTATCTCTAATCAAATGATACCTGATGTTGATGTGTTTGGTCCTTGAGTGCTACACAGGATTCTCTGTAATGGAGATAGCACTGCTGTTGTCTATATGGATGGGAGTCTCTTTGAAGTTGAATCTATAGTCCAGCATATGATTCTGAATCCAAAGCAAGTGAGCACAGCAACTTGCAGCAGCAATGTATTCAGCCTCAGCAGTAATGTATTCAGCCTCAGCAGTTGATGCAGAGACATAGGATTGTATCTTGCATTGCCATGAGACAATCCTTCCACCAAGGAATTGACATCCCCCAGATATAGACTTTGCAGTCATGTTGCAACCACCATTGTCACTATCTATATAAGCATACAGATTAAAGTCAGAACTCATTGGATACCAAAGGCCAAGCTTGGGAGCACTTTTAAGATATCTAAGAATCCTCTTGACAGCAACCAGGTGTGACATCTTGGGGTTGGCTTGATATCTTGCACAAATTGTGACAACTCATCCAAAACTCACACGATTTCGATTTCCTTGTGCCAATGCAGTAGACCAGTAATGGAACACTCACCATGTAACGCAATTTTCGGGACGAAAATTCTTTCAACATGGGGATAATGTGACATCCGGTAATTTTCCGTTACCAAACTCCGTTTGTTCCATTAAGTCTTGCATACACGTGTCGGGAGCACACACTAGTTGTCGTTGAACGTTGGTGACTTAACAATAATAGTAATGTTAAATTGATGATAATTAAGTTAACAATGTTATTATTAAGTTATGCTTATGTGATTTAAATGTTAACTGTAATTTTATCGCGTAACGTGAAAACGTGCATATTTATTTCGTGTGTTTTGTGATAAATGGGAATTATGCATGATTGTTATTTGTGATTATAATAATTGTGTTTAGTAGTTAAAAACTATTCAAAAACTATTCAAAAAGCTTAATTTTTATAAAATACAAATTATAAGGGTTAAAAGGGTAATTATGGGTTATTTAATAAAATAAAAATCAAAACTCCAACCCTAATCCCACCCATCAGCCGCGACTTGCATCCCCTCACCCTCACCATCGCGAATTCAGCCAAGAACAAGCATTCACATTCGAATTTGGATCGATTTCAAGGCATACAACAAGTTAGAACCATCAATTGCAAACTATTACACATCTAAAGGTTAGATTTTTGTATGATTTGATGATTGTTCATGATTGGCCAAAAGTTCCATGCGAATTCTGCAATTGATGGTCGATTGATGCTTGTTTGTTGATGTTAATGTGTTTGTTAGATAGATTACATGTTAATTAACGTCAAGTATGCAATAAAGGTTGGATTTTTACAAGTTTTTATGGAAATTACATTAGGGCCGAAACCCTAATTCGAAACTTGCAATGGTGGATCGATTTGTTGATGTTGGTTAGTGTTATTATGTTAGTTGGATTGTATATATGCTAGTTAACGTCGATTATGCAAGAAAGCTATGATTTTGATACATTGTTCATAGGTTACTAATAATAGTAACTTTATTTTGCATGAATTGATGATTGGTTGATGTATGAATGTTATGGATGTGTTTGTAATGATGTTTAGATGCTAGATGGTTGATATGAATGTTAGGAATTCAAGAATGCATGTTGTAGTTCATACCTTACTAAAGATAGTAACTTTTGGGTATGAAAGTTGATGAATCATGATGATTAGGTGTTGTTGATCATGTTTAATGTTGTCATGGACTTGAATTGGTATATAATTGATGAATTCATGAATGTAGTGTGAGTTTGATGAATTTGGGATGAACTTTCCCAAAAGGGAAACTTTATTGTGCAAATCCTTGAATTGGATGATTTGAGCATGTTTGGGATATTAGGATCATGCTAGTGTGTTCATGGATGGTTTCTAAGGTGATTAAATGTGTTGTTTAGGTTATATGAATTGATTTGGTTTGTTACCTGTTTTGGCCTGTTGTAATTCGCATGACTTGTATGATAATTGGTTGTATGATGATCTAGGTAGTACATGTGGTTAATGATGTGCTATATGTAATCAAGTTGTATGTTGATCATGTATGACATACTGTTGTGTTAGTATTAACGAATTATCACCTATAATGTCACCAACGGGTCAAACGGGTCAACTGGGTCAAATGCGTCTTGTCTTTCTAAAAACCTTGAGTTCCTTGGTTTGTAGAGCACTTAGGGTTTCATATTGATTTTGTGTACACGTACTTATGTACTCTTGTGTTCTAGGTGACCTTTGAAGGTTGTCTTTCCCTCTTTCTTTCAAGTTAAGCTCTAAGTTAATTCTTGCGCGTATCAGGTGAGTTCTTGCCCCACTTATTTTACATAATCTCTTTTGGGGGAGATAGCATACTGTTGATCACAAACGCTTTTATATATGAGTGTGTATAATATTGATATAGTGCTGTTTACCATGGAAAGTCCTCACACTTTCGGATTGTTAATATTGAATAGCGGGGAAATCTTGGGTAGTACTACTGGGTCTGACGAGCCCCACCTGTGCGACTCGAGGTCAAACGGGTGCAATTTTGTCCTAACACATATTCGTCACAACACGGTAAGTCGTGACGGGAGGCAAAAAACGTAACACAGTCAGCTTCGATCGCGAAATCACTATGATTAATATTTTTATGTTAATAGACTAGCTATCTATTGCAATACACTACTTATGCTCTGGAAACTGTTGATTGGTTTATATTTTAACGCAAACTCTTGAACTCACCAACCATGTGTTGACTTTTTTAGTATGCTATTCTCAGGTTAAGGTTGCCAGTTGCCTAGGAGCACGCACACCAGCATCGTTGAGTTGTCTACATTGTTTGTTTACACATTTGGGTTTATTTTCCTATTAAACATTTGTGTTTGGGGCGCGTATGTTTTGCGCATTCTCTTTACATACTACTTGTTTTGGGTTTTCTAGTTTTAAAAACGCTTCCGCAGTATTTTAAACGTTAACTCTGGTTTTGTTTATTAATCATATAGAGTCGTTCTTGGTAACTAATGACTGAGATCCTGGTATGTCACGCGCCTCGCGGTAAAACCCCGCACGCGGATTTTGAGGGTGTGACAGATTGGTATCAGAGCCATTGGTTATAGGGAACTAGGTTGCATACACACACTAGACTATAACCGCACAGTTGTTAGTTACTTATCGCTTACTCTCCTTACTGTATACTCATTGGCATACGCAACACGTACTTCGCAGCATGGCATCGTCGTCCAGAAATTTAGGCAAGAGACCTGCACGATCTGAGTCACCTCCTACTTCTCCCGTACCGGATAGGGGATTTAACTGGCCTCGACATCCTTATCCTCCTAGCGAGATAGACTGGGATCAGCCTTTCATACCTCCTGAGCTCGATCCTCCGCGTAACTGGGATTTTTACCCCACTTACATAAACCGTATGGCTTATAGAGAACGCGTACCACCTGTAGCACCTACACGACCTAGGACTAGGTCATCAACCGCCTCTACTTTGCCTACACTTCCTACCTTGAGCATCCCTCTGGAGCAGGCATTTGCAGCTTTGGTAGCCACACTGGACACAGAGCGACAGCGGATTAGAGGACTCACTGATGAGAACTCTGCATTACGATCTGAGATGCGTCAGCTGCGTTTCCAGGTAGATACGCTTCAGGAGCGACTTTCGATGGCCATTGGTGGACATCATACGCTGGCAGGCAACGTGGTACACTTAGTGAGCGTATGGACGCACAAGATCACCATAACATAGTGGTTGATGATAGGTTTGCTGATTTAGAGGCACAGCTAGCAGCACTCCAGATTGCTGAAGCCCCTGCACCTTTGGTGGACCCTGATGAGGAAGACCCAGAAGAAGAACCCGAGGAAGCCCCCGAAGAAGAACCAGTAGAGATGGATGAGGACAGTGACGGATCTGACGTACTGGACTGATCCTACCTTTTAAATGACTTGGACTATGTAGTGTTTCTTTTCTTTGAAACCTATGTGGGAAGGGTTGTTTCCCACCCAACTGACAAACTTAAATTTTGACATTGATGGAATATTTTGTGACTCAATTGCAAATTATTTATCTTTGATTATTATTTCTGTTATAAATGTTGTGGTTGTGGTGAATGCATTATTTCTTATTGTTTACTGTACCTTGATGAGATTAATGTGTTGGATGTTACTCATTATTGTAATTGTGAATTTTAAAGTGAAATATGGACGCACGTGGACGAGGACGTGGGCGTGGTCGTGGACGTGGCGCCGGAGGCCGTGGAGCCGGAGCCATAAACATGACGCCTGCGGAATTGGCGGCATTAATTAATGAACATGTTCAGGCGGCAGTGGCTGCTGCCCAACCGGGACAACCAGCAGGTAAATGATAACAAGAGGTTAAACTGATTATCCTAGTTATTTGTCTAGGATATCTGACTAATGTTTGGGTTGTCAAAACAGGACCACCACCATGTACCTACAAGTCCTTCATGGACTGTAAACCCCATACCTACAGCGGGACGGAAGGAGCTGTAGGGCTTGTAAGGTGGTTTGAGAAGACAGAGTCTGTCTTCGCGAAATGCAACTGCCCGCCTGCTGATCAGGTGAAGTATGCCACCGGGACATTGGAAGGCGCAGCACTTTCCTGGTGGAATGCCCAGGTACAAATGCTGGGTCAAGCCATGGCCAATGAACTACCTTGGGATGAGTTTAAAGAAATCATGACTGAAGAATATTGCCCCCGGAATGAAGTGCAGAAACTGGAGATTGAGTTCTGGCAACTCAAAATGCAAGGCTCAGAAATTGAAGCCTACACGACTCGTACTCATGAGTTAGCCACTTTATGCCCAGGGATGGTGAATGAAATGCACAAGAGGGTGGAGCATTATATACGGGGATTGGTGCCTGAAATTCAAAGTATGGTAACTGCTTCTAACCCCACTACCATACAACAAGCTATCCGAACAGCCCACAGGCTGACTGACCAGGCAGTTGAGCAAGGTCGGTTACCTAAACGGGGTGCGGTGGCAAGCGTGCCCGACCAGAAACGCAAGTGGGATGGTTCAAGCAACAAGGGATCGTCATCCAGTAGCCAATCTCAACCTCAACAACAGCAGCAAAGTCAGCAACAGCAACGGAAGTTTGATAACAACCGAAGCTTCAACCAGGCGACTCACTCAAATCAAGGACCCGGTGGGTATGGTGGAAGACTGCCGAAGTGCAACGGTGTAACTACCACCATGTGGGTCGATGTGATAACTCAAGTGTCAACGTTGTGGGAAGATTGGTCATGCAGCCAAAGACTGTCGGGGTGAACTGATGAAGAAGCCACAACAATCACAAGAAACTCCGAAAGGTTGTTTTGAGTGTGGAAAAGAAGGCCATTACAACGCAACTGTCCCCAGCTTAAGAGGAATGGTAATGGTAACAACAACAATGGGAACAACAACAATAATAACAATGGCAACAACAATAACAACAACAATGGTAATGGCAACAACAATGGTGGAAAAACAATGGAGCCAAAGGAAGAGCCTTCGTCATTGGCTCAGGTGAGGCTCTAAACGATCCTACAACAGTAACTGGTAAATTTTCGGTTAATGGTTGTTTTGCTACTGTATTATTCGATACCGGAGCCGATAGAAGTTTCGTGTCCACTAGGTTCTGTAGTCTTTTAAGTGATATGCCCTCAGCCTTAGAATCTAAATACACCGTGGAGTTAGCTAACGGCACACAGATTCACGTAACGCATATTCTTAGAGACTGCAAGATAGAGCTTGCTGGTCATACATTCACCATAGATCTCATGCCTGTTACGTTAGGAAGCTTTGATGTGGTAGTAGGCATGGATTGGCTTTCCGATAAACAAGCAGAAGTCATATGCCACGAGAAGATCATACGGATTCCCATTGGTGAAGAAGTCCTTACGGTCAGAGGTGATAGGAGTGGTGCGGTGATAGGCATCATCTCGTTTATGAAGGCACAAAAGTTGTTACGAAAGGGTCGACTAGCCATATTAGCACTCGTCACAGATAAACAGACTGAGGAAAAGAAGATAGAGGATATCCCCGTAGTTCGTGAGTTTCTCGAGGTGTTTCCGGAAGACCTTCCTGGATTACCGCCTCATCGTCAAGTTGAATTCCAGATTGAGTTGACTCCAGGAGCCGCTCCAATTGCGAGAGCACCGTACCGATTAGCTCCGAACGAACTGCAGGAATTATCCGCTCAACTACAAGAGTTGTTGGATAAAGGGTTCATCCGACCGAGTTCGTCGCCCTGGGGAGCGCCAGTTCTATTTGTGAAGAAGAAGGATGGTACATTTCGAATGTGCATTGACTATAGGGAACTGAACAAGGTTACTATCAAGAATAGATATCCGTTACCTCGTATCGATGATTTGTTTGATCAACTGCAAGGATCAAGCTATTACTCTAAGATTGATCTGAGGTCTGGGTATCATCAGCTGAGAGTTCGAGAAGAGGACATCTCGAAAACTGCTTTCCGTACACGATATGGTCACTATGAATTTTTGGTCATGCCATTTGGGTTGACGAATGCACCAGCAGTATTCATGGACCTCATGAATCGCGTGTGCAAACCCTATCTTGATCAGTTTGTTATCGTCTTTATTGATGACATACTGATATACTCAAGGACCGAGGAAGAACATGAGAAGCACTTACGTTTAATCTTGGAATTACTTAGAAAGGAACAACTGTACGCAAAGTTTTCTAAGTGTGATTTCTGGATACGTGAGGTACAATTCTTGGGTCATATTGTCAACGAGAAGGGAATACATGTTGATCCTGCTAAGATTGAAGCGATAAAGAATTGGTCTGTTCCTAAGACACCAAGTGAGATACGACAATTCCTTGGATTAGCGGGATATTATCGACGATTCATTGAAGGATTCTCTAAGATTGCACAACCTCTCACAGCCTTGACTCACAAGGGAACGACGTACAAATGGGGTGAGAGTCAGGAATCTGCTTTTCAGTTGCTGAAACATAAATTGTGTAGCGCACCAATATTAGCGTTACCGGATGGTAGTGATGACTTCGTAGTCTACTGCGATGCGTCTATTCAAGGACTTGGATGTGTCTGATGCAGCGGGATAAAGTGATAGCTTACGCCTCTAGACAATTGAAGATTCATGAGAAGAACTATACCACCCATGACTTGGAACTGGGTGCGGTAGTTTTTGCCTTAAAGATCTGGAGACATTACTTGTACGGTACCAAATGCACCATCTACACCGATCACAAGAGTCTTCAGCACATCTTTGAGCAAAAGGAGTTGAACATGAGGCAAAGACGCTGGGTGGAATTGTTAAACGACTATGATTGTGCTATTAAGTACCACCCGGGGAAAGCAAATGTAGTTGCTGATGCGCTGAGTAGAAAAGAGACTGCTAAACCTCGACGTGTGCGAGCTCTGCAACTAACGATTAGTACGCAATTACCTGAACAAATCCGTGATGCTCAAACTGAAGCTCTGAAGGTAGAAAACATGAGTTTAGAAGGGTTACGAGGAATGGAAAAGCAATTAGAAGTAAAAGCGGATGGGATTCGTTACTTCATGGATAGACTATGGGTACCTCTACATGGAAATCTGAGAGATTTGGTCATGAGTGAGGCTCATAAGTCCAAGTATTCTATACATCCTGGATCTGACAAGATGTACCACGATTTGAAGGCGCACTATTGGTGGCCTAACATGAAAGCAGATGTAGCTACTTATGTGAGTAAGTGTCTGACCTGCTCGAAGGTTAAAGTGGAGTATCAGAAACCATCTGGTCTACTACAACAACCCGAGATCCCTATGTGGAAGTGGGATCAAATATCAATGGATTTTATTACTAAGTTACCTCGCACTTCTACGGGTTGTGATACAATATGGGTTATCGTGGATCGATTAACAAAATCTGCTCATTTCCTAGCGATAAAGGAAACAGATAAGATGGAGAAGTTAACCCGACTTTATCTGAAGGAGATCGTTTCGAGGCATGGAGTACCGATCTCAATTATTTCTGATCGCGATTCTCGTTTCACATCACACTTCTGGCAGTCGTTGCAGAAAGCTTTAGGTACGCGATTGGATATGAGTACTGCTTATCATCCACAGACTGATGGTCAAAGCGAGCGTACTATACAGACTTTGGAGGACATGTTACGTGCTTGTGTGATTGACTTCGGGAATAACTGGGAAGTTCACCTACCATTGGTGGAATTTTCTTACAACAACAGTTATCACACTAGTATAAAGGCAGCACCATTTGAAGCTTTGTATGGGAGAAAGTGTAGATCACCAGTTTGCTGGGCTGAAATTGGTGATAGTCAATTAACGGGTCCCGAGTTAGTACACGAGACAACTGAGAAGATTGTTCAGATAAGAAACCGCATGGCCGCAGCGCGAGACAGACAGAAAAGCTATGCTGACAAACGACGAAAACCTTTGGAATTTCAGACAGGTGACAAAGTTTTATTAAAAGTCTCACCGTGGAAAGGCGTAGTTCGGTTTGGTAAGCGAGGAAAGCTAAATCCGAGATACGTTGGACCATTTGAGATAGTGGAAAGAATTGGTCCAGTGGCTTATCGACTAGCCTTACCTGATTCATTGAGTGGAATCCATGATGTATTCCATGTTTCAAATCTAAAGAAATGTTTAACGGATGAAACGATGGTCGTACCACTGGAAGAAGTTCAAGTAGATGAACAATTACGTTTCATTGAGGAACCTGTCGAAGTGATGGATCGTGAGGTGAAAACGCTTAAGCAAAGCAAGATACCCATCGTCAAAGTTCGTTGGAACTCGAGACGTGGACCAGAATTCACGTGGGAACGTGAAGACCAAATGAAGCTTAAGTATCCTCAGCTATTCGAAAGGACGATGCCAGCCGGCGAAGGTACTGATTAAATTTCGGGACGAAATTTCTTTCAACATGGGGATGATGTGACAACTCATCCAAAACTCACACGATTTCGATTTCCTTGTGCCAATGCAGTAGACCAGTGATGGAACACTCACCATGTAACGCAATTTTCGGGACGAAAATTCTTTCAACATGGGGATAATGTGACATCCGGTAATTTTCCGTTACCAAACTCCGTTTGTTCCGTTAAGTCTTGCATACACGTGTCGGGAGCACACACTAGTTGTCGTTGAACGTTGGTGACTTAACAATAATCAGTAATGTTAAATTGATGATAATTAAGTTAACAATGTGATTATTAAGTTATGCTTATGTGATTTAAATGTTAACTGTAATTTTATCGCGTAACGTGAAAACGTGCATATTTATTTCGTGTGTTTGTGATAAATGGGAATTATGCATGATTGTTATTTGTGATTAATAATAATTGTGTTTAGTAGTTAAAAACTATTCAAAAACTATTCAAAAAGCTTAATTTTTATAAAATACAAATTATAAGGGTTAAAAGGGTAATTATGGGTTATTTAATAAAATAAAAATCAAAACTCCAACCCTAATCCCACCCATCGGCCGCGACTTGCATCCCCTCACCCTCACCATCGCGAATTCAGCCAAGAACAAGCATTCACATTCGAATTTGGATCGATTTCAAGGCATACAACAAGTTAGAACCTTCAATTGCAAACATTACACATTAAAGGTTAGATTTTGTATGATTTGATGATTGTCATGATTGGCCGAAAGTTCCATGCGAATTCTGCAATTGATGGTCGATTGATGCTTGTTTGTTGATGTTAATGTGTTTGTTAGATAGATTACATGTTAATTAACGTCAAGTATGCAATAAAGGTTGGATTTTTACAAGTTTTTATGGAAATTACATTAGGGCCGAAACCCTAATTCGAAACTTGCAATGGTGGATCGATTTGTGATGTTGGTTAGTGTTATTATGTTAGTTGGATTGTATATATGCTAGTTAACGTCGATTATGCAAGAAAGCTATGATTTTGATACATTGTTCATAGGTTACTAATAATAGTAACTTTATTTTGCATGAATTGATGATTGGTTGATGTATGAATGTTATGGATGTGTTTGTGATGATGATTAGATGCTAGATGGTTGATATGAATGTTAGGAATTCAAGAATGCATGTGTAGTTCATACCTTACTAAAGATAGTAACTTTTGGGTATGAAAGTTGATGAATCATGATGATTAGGTGTTGTTGATCATGTTTAGATGTTGTCATGGACTTGAATTGGTATATAATTGATGAATTCATGAATGTAGTGTGAGTTTGATGAATTTGGGATGAACTTTCCCAAAAGGGAAACTTTATTGTGCAAATCCTTGAATTGGATGATTTGAGCATGTTTGGGATATTAGGATCATGCTAGTGTGTTCATGGATGGTTTCTAAGGTGATTAAATGTGTTGTTTAGGTTATATGAATGTTGATTTGGTTTGTTACCTGTTTTGGCCTGTTGTAATTCGCATGACTTGTATGATAATTGGTTGTATGATGATCTAGGTAGTACATGTGGTTAATGATGTGCTATATGTAATCAAGTTGTATGTTGATCATGTATGATACTGTTGTGTTAGTATTAACGAATTATCACCTATAATGTCACCAACGGGTCAAACGGGTCAACTGGGTCAAATGTGTCTTGTCTTTCTAAAAACCTTGAGTTCCTTGGTTTGTAGAGCACTTAGGGTTTCATGTTGATTCTGTGTACACGTACTTATGTACTCTTGTGTTCTAGGTGACCTTTGAAGGTTGTCTTTCCCTCTTTCTTTCAAGTTAAGCTCTAAGTTAATTCTTGCGCGTATCAGGTGAGTTCTTGCCCCACTATTTTACATAATCTCTTTTGGGGGAGATAGCATACTGTTGATCACAAACGCTTTTATATATGAGTGTGTATAATATTGATATAGTGCTGTTTACCATGGAAAGTCCTCACACTTTCGGATTGTTAATATTGAATAGCGGGGAAATCTTGGGTAGTACTACTGGGTCTGACGAGCCCCACCTGTGCGACTCGAGGTCAAACGGGTGCAATTTTGTCCTAACACATATTCGTCACGACCGGTAAGTCGTGACGGGAGGCAACAAACGTAACACAGTCAGCTTCGATCGCGAAATCACTATGATTAATATTTTTATGTTAATAGACTAGCTATCTATTGCAATACACTACTTATGCTCTGGAAACTGTTGATTGGTTTATATTTTAACGCAAACTCTTGAACTCACCAACCATGTGTTGACTTGTTTAGTATGCTATTCTCAGGTTAAGGTTGCCAGTTGCCTAGGAGCACGCACACCAGCATCGTTGAGTTGTCTACATTGTTTGTTTACACATTTGGGTTTATTTTCCTATTAAACATTTGTGTTTGGGGCGCGTATGTTTTGCGCATTCTCTTTACATACTACTTGTTTTGGGTTTTCTAGTTTTAAAAACGCTTCCGCAGTATTTTAAACGTTAACTCTGGTTTTGTTTATTAATCATATAGAGTCGTTCTTGGTAACTAATGACTGAGATCCTGGTATGTCACGCGCCTCGCGGTAAAACCCCGCACGCGGATTTTGAGGGTGTGACACAAATGCATGGGCAAACATGATATTAGGCTGCTAGCTGGTAGTTACATAAGAGACCCAATCATAGCCCTGTAAAGATGTTCATCCATACACTCCCCTCAAGATCATGTCCTAGGGAGTGGTTTCTGGCTATGGGTGTCTTAGCAACCTTACATTCGTCATGTTGAATCTTGTAAGTATGTCTTGTACATACTTGACTGACTTATAAAGATGCCATTGTCAACTTGCTTCACTTGAATTCCCAGAAAGAATTTAGTTCCCTCATGACACTCATTTCAAATCTGTTCCTCATCAGCCTTTCAAAGTCTTTATAGAGCTTTGGATTAGTTGACCTGAAGATAATGTCATCCACATATAATTGAACCAGCATTAAGTCATTCCTTGTCCCTTTGATGAAAAGAGTTCCATCTATAGTACCCCTCTTGTAACCATGTTGACAGAGATACTGAGATAGTATTTCATACCACTTCCTTGGAGCTTGGTGCAACCCATAAAGAGCTTTATCTAGCTTGCAGACATAATCAGGATGATCTAGGTTTGCAAAGCCAGGTAGTTGTTTGACATACACCTCTTCATCAATCACCCCATACTGAAAAGCACACTTAACATCAAGTGGTAGACCTTGAAATCCTTGGATGCAGCAAAAGCCAAGAATATTCTTACAGCTTCAAGTCTTACCACAGGAGTAAAAACATATGTGTAATCAATTCCCTCTTCATGTGTGTACCCTTGAACAACTAGTCTTGCCTTGTCTTGATGACAAGTCCTCTATCATCCTTCTTGTTCCTGAAAACACATTTGGTTCCTATGACAGTCTTCCCTTAAGGAAGAGGACTAGGTTCCAAACCTTCTGTCTTTTGATTTAAAGTAGCTCTTCTTGCATAGTTTCAACCCAGCTTCCATCCTTCAGAGCTCCATCAACTTTCTTTGGCTCAATCTGGGACAAGAAACAAGAGTGCAGACAAACATTTTGGTCATGGGTTTGTCCTCTTGTTCTTACCCCAGTCTCAACATTTTCAATGATGTTGTGGTGGGGTGTGACTTGTGGATCCTTAGTTGAGGGATCACAGCAAGTTGATTGGACAGATCCAAATTAGAGAAATTTAGATCTGACAGTGGAGTGTCACCCACCTCATCAGCACACTTATCAAGTGAGACTTGATCCAATGAATGTGTGACATCATTTATGTTGTCTTCTATGGAGTGATTATCAGCATCAAGAAATTATTGATCACTATCACCACCTCCATTTCCTCCTACATTTGAAGGTCCTTCACCTGAGTTTTGAACCTCTGAGCTGGTGAAGGCACCTCAGATGTATCAGCTGAATTTGTCATGTTTGTGCTGATAGGATCTTCATTTGCAGGGTTAGTCACCAAAGGAGCTGAAGTAGTAATCTTGCTTGGTCTTCTCAGCTCAAATCTTAGGTTGGGATCTCCTATTGATATATTATTTGTAGATGCTGAAACATTCTCACAAGACTTTTTAAAACAATTTGTAACTAAGTCAAGATCAAATAGCCAATCCGGACCAGAACCTTTCACACTAGGAGTGTGCTCATTGAAAGTCACATTGGCTGACTCCTCAACTACTCTAGTTCTGAGATTGTGTACTCTATAAGCCTTAGCTTAGGAAGAATATCCAATAAAGTGTCCATCATCTGACTTCTCATAAAATTTGGCTACTTGATCTTTGGTATTCAAGATGATGCAAGGACATCCAAATGACATGAGGAAACCAATAAATGGTTTCCTTTTGTGCCACAGCTCATAAGGAGTCTTACCATGAGTCTTAACCACTAAAACTCTGTTCTGCACATAGCAGGCTGTGTTAATTGCCTCTGCCCAGAAGGTGATGGGCAGTTTAAAGTCAGACAACATGGTTCTTGCAGCTTCAATAACTGTCATGTTTCCCCTCTCAGCAACACCATTTTGCTAAGGAGTCTTGGGAGCATTATATTATCTTGTAATACCTTTTTCATCACAAAATTTATCAAGGATTTGGTTCTTAAATTCTGTTCCTTGATCACATCTTATGATCTTGACCTTGTGATCAGATTGATTCTCAATTTCCAGAATGAATTTCTTCAAGCTCTCAGGGGTCTCATCCTTAGTTCTAAGGAAAAAGACCCAAGTGAATCTTGTGAAATCATCTGTGATCACTAGGCAGTAAGAGGTCCTTCCTAAACTTATTACACTGGTGGGGCCAAACAAATCCATATGTAATAGGCGTAGGAGAGTAGTGATGGAGTTCATTTCCTTTGGCTTGTGAGACACTTTGTGTTTCTTCCCTTTCAGGCATGCAACACAGTGGTCATCACTTGTAAACTCTTTCTTTGGAATTCCAGTTACCAAATTATTTTTAATCAATTTATTCATGTTCTTAAAGTTTATATGGTACATTCTTTATGCCAAAGAAAAGACTCATCAATATTTGCTTTAGACAAAAAGCAAGAAACTTCTCCTGAGGGAGATGTTTCATGTAAATCCATCTTGTACATGTTTCCTCTCCTGGGGGCTCTAAGCAGGATATGCTCTTGAGGAATGGCCACCTCGGGCTTAAGAACAATGCACTCATACTCAGTGAAGAGCATATGGTATTTCTGATCACAAATTGGGATACACTCAGAAGATTGTATCCAAGCTCCTTGACAAAGTTTACCTTCTCAATGCTGAGCTTACCATTTGTGACTCTGCCCCTTCCAGAAATGTAACCGCCAGTATCTCCTCCAAAAGCAACTGGTCCTCCATCAGTTTTCTCAAAATTTTGAAGCAGAGAACCATTGCCAGTCATGTGCCTGGAACAGCCACTATCAATAATCCAAACATTCTTCTTGGTCTTTAACTGATCCTGCATAATAAGAGGTGATTAGTTACACTTAGAAACCCAAACCTCATTGGTCTTAGGCTTATTAAAATGAGTTGAAGACAATGTAATAGTAAGTGATCCTATATTCAAGCTTTGAGGATCATTTGCTGTTGTTGATGAAGAACTTTCAGTCACGTGGTCTTCCTTCATCTTCCACGCCACCTTTGGAAGATTGGGCCTGACCTTCAAAGCTTCAGAAGTTTTGACAACTTAGGAAGTTTTGGAGACTGGACCTTCGGAAGATCTTGCTTTCACTACAGCAAGCTTCAGTACTTCGGAAGCATTCCTTTCTTTCAAGACCAACTTTTCTTCCGAAGGCAAGTTTTCACTTTCTTCTTCTTCATTTTGGAGCTTCCGAAGGAAACAGATTTTCCTTCTAAAGCTATTTGTTCCTTCTTCTTCTCAGAAGTGTTCTTCTTGGTCATGTGGATGGTACTTTTGGGATTGTACTTGCAATCATTAGCCAGATGAGAAGTACTACCACACATGACACAGTCGAGTTCCTTCCTTCTGAGAGTCTTCTTTTGAGAGCAAGACTAAGTTTGATCACTTTCCTTTTCCATCTTCATCTTTACAGATGATGCAACAAGCTTCTTAGGGAGAGGCTTGTTGTTGGAGCTGGATGGTTCAGGCTGTGTAGCAGTGGTACACAGCTGGTCAGTCTTCTTCTTCTTGCTGGAATGATTTGGAACTAAACTAGAACTCCTGGTACTAGAGTTCATAGTTGAGTCTTCAGTCTTTACCACTTCAAAACTTGCAGAAATGAACACTTGTTTTGCTTTAAGTCAAAAGTGGCCTTGATTTCTTGAGCCTTTTTTGATCTTCTCTTAGCTCTTCTAATCAAATTCTTTCTCTTTGACTTGGTCATTCCAGACTCTTTCCTCTCCTCAGGAGAATAATGACCCTTCTTAGGATGATCTTCTTCACTCTTCTTAGAGTCATCCTTCACTATCTCCTCTTCATCCTCTTCAACAATGGGGTCTATGAGGGGAAGATCATCTTCACAAGTTCCACACCTTAGAGATCTTACAGACAATAGAGTGTGTGGAGGAGCTATCTTAGTAGATCCCAGTCCCTGCTTATTCTGATAACAAACTTTTGCATGTAGGGATGAGTATATTATGTTCTTGAAGATCTCTTCTTCAAGAACACATTTTTCTGCCCTCGCTTTGCTGATCACAAGCTCAGCCTGGCATTCAGTTAACTTTGAGATGAGATCTTTGATTTTAGTCTTGTATTTAGTGTGCTCATGCTTAAGAGTTGAAATGGTTTTCTCTAGATCTTCTATCCTAAGTTTATAATCATTTTCAGCTCTTTTAAAGTCAGCTTTTAAGATATTTAAGGACTCAAATCAGATCTCATCTCTATGTTATAGGACCTGTATCTATTAACTTTAGCAATGCATTTAGGAGTACAAAGATGTTCCAATACCTTGGCTTCATCATGGTCTGCTATTAGTGCTTGGTTTGGAGAAGCATCCTCAACATGAAAGCTCTAGTCAAAACCTCCTTCTTCAACAACAACTGCAGCTTGCTGTCTTGGCTTCTCATTCTGGTGAGCTCCCTCAGTGTAGTTTGGCCTGGATTGTGCATGGCCACCATTTGACTTTGGTGCCTTGCACTCTCTGGCAAAGTGTCCCATTTGGTTACAGTTGTAACACTTCACCTTGCTTTTGTCCAGCCCAAACTTTCCAATGGCTGCATTGCTGGGAAACCTTCTCCCAGTCCTCTTGTAGAACTTCTGGGCTCTATGAGTGAGTAGAGCTATCTGCTGGACTATTTCATATATTTCAGATCATCTGGATGGATACAGTCCAGGTGTTTAAGAGTGAAGAGAAAGTTTCCTGAACTTTCATCAGAAGACACAAAAGCTTGTGAAGAACTTGTCTTCTGGAATGGGCTTCCAGGGATGTAGCCTTCCCTTGGTGTCTCCGGAAAGGTGATGAAAGGACCCTTTTGTGATTTGTCCGGGTAGCAGATGAGATGGTACTGTGGTTCTCTGCAATCCTTTCAACCACATGAAGGGCTAAACTCTGATGAGTGTTGGAGTTACCAGATGAGTTTTGCATGTTCATCTCCATCTGGTATCCACTGAGTATTCCATATAACTCACTGAGAGTAAGAGTCTTGAGGTTTTCAGTCCTCTTAATGACCATACAGTAGTGTGTCTATTATCTGGGAAGAGAGGACATGAACTTCCTAACAATATCTCTATTCTCAATGGTTACCCCAACATCAGCTAGAGTATCCACAATCTCAACATACCTGAAGTACTGTTGAGTCATGGTTTCACCTGTCTTGAAGGTGAAATTTTCAAACTGCTACTTTAAGAGGTCCTTCTAGTTCCCTTTGGCTTCATTGGACCCCTCATACATCAGCTTCAGTGCATCCCATAGCTGTTTGGCGGTCTTGCACTTCTTGAAACCTCTGTAGATGGAGTTAGGAAGAACAGTTTGAAGGGCTATCATAGCTTTCTGATCAACATCAATTTTCTTCCAATCTTCTTCAGAAAAATCATCCCTTTCCTTTGGTATCATACCACCACCACCAGCAGCTGAAGTGGTGTATGGTACATGAGGTCCATTGACAACAGACTCCCACATCCTGGAATCTTGAGACTTGATGAAGCCTTCCATTCTTTGGCACCAAGTATCAAAATCCTCAGGAGTGATCAGTGGGGACTTTGTCATAGTTCCAGTTTCCATATCAGCCTTTGAGATAGCTGCCATTTGAAAAGTTAAGTGAGGTGTGAAACTAAGAGGATTTAAGATGGTGAGATCTTACAATCAAGAGCCTGGAAAGCTCTGATACCAATTGTAGGACCGGGTAAGGGTGTTAACTATAATTAGGTTTACAAGAGGAGTGATCTTAGATCCCTTAACTGTTCAAATAAGGAACAGGATACTTTGAAGATATAAAGAACACAAGTAACAATAAGATAGAACTTAGAACAATAACACAAGTATTAGTTTTCAAGGATGTTGTATATTGATCTTAAGTTCTATTACAAGTGTTCAAAGCATAATCTAAAATACAAGGACCTGTGACTCTTTTATACTACAACTTACAACCGTTAATACTTGGAAGGACAGTTGGAATTGACTGATCTAGACAACAAGATCAATCTGGAGTCAAAAGGCAGATTGCCTTTTGACTAGTGACTATGACATGCCATAGCTCACTAACTTTTCCTATTACAAAAAAGTCTAAAGGAACGAAAGAAGAAAATTACAAACAAAAACTTTATCTACTATTCACTAAAGCATGGAAGTTTCACCAACTCATACAAGTTGGTGAGTTATTAGAGTTACAGCAGAAAGTTAGTCAGCTTTATCAAAAGTAGATTAGAGAAAGCATCTTTTCTCTGTCTTCCGAAGAAATCAGTCTTCACAGCAAAATGGCTTCGGAAGACTTTGTCTTTGAAGCTTTGGAAGACTTCATCTTTGCCTTCGGAAGACCTTGGCCTTTGGCTTCGAAAGTTTTTACACTTGGAATATTTTCTGTTAAGTGTAAAGCTTTCCGAAGTAATTTCTTCTGAACTTTTGGCTTTAGAAGACTTTACACTTAGAGTTTTAGAGAGTGTAAAGCTTCCGCGGCAAGTTCATCCTTGTTCCTTAGTGCATGTTGGAAGATCTTTGGTTGCATCAGCCTCATAATCTTCAGATAGATCCCTACAAGTTCTTCTTGCATTGCTTCAATCTAGTTGTTCTCTTTCAATGCTGTAGTGATATTGGCTGGAACCACTTGTGAAAGAAAACAGGAGAACAAACAGATATTGGCAGCTCCCCGTTGACTTCTTGTGGTTCTTGTAGTAAGATCACCAACAATATTTTCAATAGGATGATACTTATGAATTTTTGTTGTTGGCACTGATTCAACTGGAATGGATGATTCCAAGTTGGTAATGTTGGTTGATGGAGATGGACCCAGCTGAGATGGGGAATTGACAAAGTGATCATAATTCTCATTATTTAGGCCTTATGATGCTGAATGAACTCCATCTTTATGATTTTGTGTTTCCGCAGATGTAGTTACGACTTCTGCAGCAGCTACAGGAACAACTACAGATGTAGGAATTTGTTGATCTGCAGATGTGAACGTTGTTGGAATGTTTTCTGATGAGTTTGGAACTTCAGTTGAAGGCAATGAAGCATCTTCGAAAGTAGATGGAACATCTACACATGTGTAAGGAACTTCTACGGATGCATTGTTGACTTCTACTGAAGTTGAATTTTCATGTCTATCAGTGTTTTCATTGCTTGTTTGAGATGAAGGGCCTGGATCAGCAACACTTAAAATATATATCTGGGGTAATCTTGGAGGATCACCTGAAAATGCCACTTCACCCAAACTTAGAGGTACATAAGGATAACATGTAATCACAGGACCTGTAACATTCAAATAACCAGAGTTAATTGAATTTGTTAATGCATCTATATCAAACAACCAAGATGAACCTTTTACAGATTTTGGAAATAAGGATTCATCAAAAGATACATTAGGTGTTTCCTCTACAATATTGTGATGAGGAATGTATACTCTATATGATTTAGATGTTGATGAGTAACCAACAAAGAAACCATCATAAGCTTTTTCATCAAACTTTCCTGATTGATCTTTGGTGTTTAAAATTGACACATGACACCCAAAAGCTCTAAGATAGCCTATAAAAGGTTTTCTTTTAACAAAAGTTCATAAGGTGTTTTATTATGTTCTTTGACAATTAAAGTTTTGTTTTGAACATTGCATGTTGTGTTCACCGCTTCTGCCCAAAATATGATAGGCAGCTGTGAATCAGCTAGCATTGTTCTTGCTGCTTCAATTAGAGTCCCGTTTCTTCTTTCAGTAACTCCATTTTGTTATGGAGTTCTTGGCGCATTGAATTGTCTTGCTATGCCTTTGTTCCTACAAAAGGAATCTAAAACATGATTAACAAATTCAGTTCCATTATCACTTCTTAACATTTTGATCTTTAAATCAAGTTGGTTTTCAATCTTAGTGATAAACTCCATTAATGTTTCTGATGTTTTACTTTTGTGTTTTAAGAAAAAGACCCATGTGAATCTAGTGAAATCATCAACAATCACCAAACAATATTGCCTTTTACCAATGCTTAGCACATTGGTTGGACCAAAAAGATCCATGTGTAGCAGTTTGAGTGGTGTTGTGTTTGTGTTGATTGTTTTGGACTTATGTGACACCCTATGTTGTTTTCCTTTATAACATGATGAACAATGATTAGAACAATAAAATTCTTTCTTGGGAAGGCCAATGTCTAAGTCATGTTTGACCAACTTATTCATGTTCTTCATGTTGGAATGAACCATCCTTCTATGCCACAGTTGTAATTCATCTTCTGATGACTTAGAGATCAGGCAGGTTTCATTGCTTGTCATAGATGTGTTATTCATATCCGAAACATAAGTGTTTCCTTTTCTTGGTGCTTTAAGAAGGATCCAATCTGCTGGAACTTGAAAACCTGGCTTAAGAATGTAAAAGAAAGAGTTATCAAATAAGGTGGTATAATTTTGATCACAAATTTGAGATACACTGAGTATATTGTATGGTAAATTTTCACAAAAGTTAACTTTCTCAAACTTGAGTACTCCATTTGTTACCATTCCTTCACTAACAATTTTGCCTCCCTTCTTATCCCTACCAAATGCTACATATGAAGCATTTTTATGTTTGAAGTCATGGAGGAGATAGCAGTTTCCTATCATATGCCTGGAATAACCACTATCAACATACCACTTGTTGTCAGTCCTCCATGGATGTTCCTCTCTGGCCATTGGAGGAACTTTGTTTTTCAAGTTTGCCATCAGTGCTTGATTTTCCTCTTGCACTTCCTTCTCATACATGCTCCAATCACAAGTTCCATCCTGCAAAATAATCAAACCAGTTTCTTTAGAGTTACTAGTACCTGTTGAAGAACCTGTGGCTGGTGGGGATGAGTTTGTTAGCTGAGGTTGCTTGAAGCTTCTCTGATGCTTGTCTTGTGTCTGTTGTGGATTGCTGATTGCTGTTGCATTCCCTTGACAAGTGTCCATACAATTGCATTTGTAACGCCTCACTTTTGATTTATCAACACCAATCTTTGTTGTTCTTCCTGCAATAGATAGTCCTTTGTTCCTTCTCATGTACATCTTGGCCCTGTAAGCTATCATGGCCATTTGCCATTGTAGATCCATCTCTTCCACTTCATCAGGATGAAGTTCTTCAAGGTCTTGCTGACAGAAGTGGGCAGGAGTCAAGGTACTTCCCAAGTAAGCTTGAAAGCTTGAGCTGAAGGCTGCAAAGGCTGCCTTCTGTTCTTCTGATTCCAGAACCACAGTGATTGTTTCTGTTTGATTGCTGGATTTATTGGTTTTGGAGTCATCAGCCTTTCCTTTTGCTTTTCTGTTTTGATTGTTTTGAGAGTTCAATTTAGATGGCTTGGCAGCATAGAAGCCAGTTTCCTCTTTATTGTCACTCTCAACACAAGAGGTACCTTCATCATAATTAGAGATAAAGGCACTTTCAACACCCTTAGATTCTTTGAATTGGTATGGTGCTATAGGAGCTTTAACACTCTTGTTTCTGGTTTTCTCGTCCAACTCCAAAGCTTCTACCTTTGCAACCAGAGTGTCTAACCCAATTGACTTCAGATCAAGAGTATTCTTGAACATAGACACAGTGTGGGTCCAACTTTCTGGTAATGAATGAAGCATCTTTTTATTTAACTCCTTATTGTTGTACTTCAGTTCAAAGATATTCATCTCTGTAACAAGTTGCATAAACCTGTGGAGTTGTTGAGGGACGGATTCACCCTGAATGTGACGGAATGTTTCATATTGTGAACGCAGGGTATCCTTCCTGATACTTCTAATCTCATCACTTCCCTCACACAAAGTGTTAAGAATTTTCCATAATGAGATAGCAGTTTGGTATGCTTCATACCTAATCAATAGGTCTTCAGGTAAAGCCATAGTAAGCATACTATAGGCCTTAATGTCGACTTTGACTTTCTTGGCATCATCAGATGACAGATTTTTCAGACTTATGGACGGATTATTATCTTTGTAATCAGGTCCTAAAGCAAGTGGAATATAAGGACCTTCAGTGATAGACACTCATAAGTCAGAATCTGTATAATTAACATGATTCCTGAATCTGATTTTCCATGTTTTGAAATCAGACTTGTTCTCCAACTTTGGAGGTTGATAAGCGTCAACCACTAAATTGCTCATGTTAATTTAACTATGCTAATTATCAAAAATTAACAAACCTATTTAAAATAAATACCAATTAAACAAATCAAACCGATAAATCAATTGACCTAGATCAATGAGCACCTGGCTCTGATACCACCTGTGAATCAAAGGATCGACGCAGGAATTATCAATTTGATTTTAACAAGTAATGATCGCGGAACTATCAATACTTGCTGTTTAGTGGATTGTTTATAAGTTGAAATCGATGAACAAAATAAAACAACTTGAAAACACAATATAATAATGTAACACAAAGATGATTTTCAATTGCTTTTCATTCACAACGAACCGATTACAATTGATGTTGATGCTCTTGATGTTCTTATGATTGCTATATTGTTGTTGTTCTCTATTCTTGTTGCATTGCTATTTTTTTTGAGTGATGGATTGATTGATGTCGTTTCTATCAATATATACACCTATTTGAGTATCGATATCTCTCAATCTCTCTCTATTCTGTTCCTATTTTCTTGCTAATATCTCGATATTCTGTTTCGCTATTCTGTTTCTATATGTGTGCATCCTTGCCTTTGTTTATCGGCATAGGAGATCACAATTTACATTGGAAATTGTAAATTACAAACAGAATGTTATTGATGTGACGTGGAATATTCGCTTGACTTCAATATCTTCTGTCGTCATTGATTTGATGATGTTGCATTGACATGTTGACTTGTTGACTTTTTTGATCTTCCGTAGGAATTTGTCTTCCGTAAGAAGTTCTTCTTCCGCAGCAATTGGTCTTTCGTAGCAAACTCTCCTGTAGCTCCACTTGATCTTGGATTTGTTCAGCATTTATTGTTCTTCCTTACGAGATCTACGGAAGCACAGACTTAAGTTATGCCCCGGAGAACATCTACGGAAGAACAAAATTGTTCATCCGCAGTTGTTCTATCACTTGGTCAATTTTCCAAATTTACCAAGTCTGATGTTTCCTACAATGACACATAAACCAACACACATAATAATATGGGTTAACATATAATTCATGCAGTACATTATGTTATCAAAAGAGAATTACAATGAGTTATTACAAGAGTTGATTTATCATCTAAACCTATACAAATGATCTAGACCTAACTATATATATATATATATATATATATATATATATATATATATATATATATATATATGAGTTCATGTGAAGACATTTCCTTTTAGTGAAAACTCTTTAACCCAAGTATCCACCTTTCATTTGGCATCAAAATAGAATATTCTATTTTAATGGTGAAGATCATATAAGGGGTAAAATTGTAATCTTTTAATTTGTCATCTTTTTGGTACAATCTTTAGAATGTACTTTTTTTGTATTTTTTATTCACCTACTATACTATCCACCCTTAAACCATATTATCTTCTTTTATTTATTATCCATCAACTACAACCACAACCACAACCCAACAATCGACCTCATCATCGTCTACACAATAACCACAACCGATTCCGACCACCACTGACACTCCAGCAATAGACTCCCCACCAGTGGGTTTGATTGCGGTTTATGGTGGTGAACCGAACAACACATAGCTCATCGTCTAACGACTACTGAACATAACCTACAATGGTGACCTAGATCTTGATTTAACTAATGTAAACCAATATTAACCAATGTAAATCAATTTGTAAAACAAATGTAAAACAAACGATATTAAACTATGTAACTACAACTCCATTACTTCAGAAACCTAACAACCAAATCAACATTTAATCATGTAACAACACTGTAATGAAATTTCAACACTGGAACAAAACCAAGTGTTAGTGAATGTCTGCTATGGACACTTAGGCTATCCGTTGTGGACACTTGAACATTCTTAGAATGTCTGCTGTGGACACTTAGGCAGTCCGTTGTGTACACTAGAATGTTTAAGTGTCCACAGCGGACATCCTAAGAATGTGTAAGTGTCCGACTGTCCTCTGTGGACACTTGAACATTCTTAGAATGTCCGCTGTGGACACTTAGGCTGTCCGTTGTGGACACTTAAACATTCTTAGAATGTCCGTCGTGGACACTTAGGCTGTCCGCTGTGGACACTTAAATATTCAAGTGTACATAGCGGACAGCCTAAGTGTCCACAGCGGACATTCTAAGAATGTTCAAGTGTCCACAACGGACAGCCTAAGTGTCCATAGCGGACACTTAAACATTCTTAGAATATCCGCTGTGGACACTTAGGCTGTCCGCTGTAGACACTTAAACATTCAAGTGCACACAATGGACAGCCTAAGTGTCCACATCGGACATTCTAAGAATGTTCAAGTGTCCATAGCGAACAGCCTAAGTGTCCACAGCGGACACTTAAACATTCTTAGAATGTCCGCTGTGGACACTTAGGCTGTCCGCTGTGGACACTTAAACACTCAACTGTACATAGCGGACAGCCTAAGTGTCCACAGCCGACATTCTAAGAATGTTCAAGTGTCCACAGCGGACAGCCTAAGTGTCCACAGCAGACATTCACTAATACTTGGTTTTGTTCCAGTGTTGAAATTTCATTACAGTGTTGTAGTTACATGGTTTAATGTCGTTTGGTTATTAGCTTTGCTACATGTTACAACAATGTAACATTGTAATATGATGTAAATACGTATGGTGAATAAGACAATAGTTTTACATTGGTTTACAATAGGTTTAGTTTTTGTTAGTGCATGCATTGGTTTACATTGGAAAAAGTATTATAGTGATGTAGTTTCGTTTTAGTGGTGTATTTAAATTGGTTTATAACATTGTAACCTGATGTAATTGCGTACGAGCAAAATGTTTTTTTCAATATAATTTACTGTAAGTAATTACAATATGATGTGATTCATTATAAGCATTAGGATTTACATTCAAAGAACATGATGTAAATCATTGTAGTTAAGTAATTCAGTTACATTATAGATGTAAATCATTGACTAAAGTGATGTAGTTTTATTATACTAGTGTAACACGTGGTTTAGGTGTTGTAAAATGGTTTTTAGATGTTGTAAATGCTACTTATTGTTATGTTGTTAGTGCATATGTTCTTAGTTTACTAATTGTTTTTTGTTATTCAAATAAACATGATGTAATTCACTATAAGTATTATGAGATGTCATGCTACTTATTGTTATATTGTTAGTGCATATGTTCTTAGTTTACTAATTGTATTTTTGTTATTTTAGTTTGATTACAGTGATGTAGTTTCGTTATACTTGTGTAGAGATGTGGTTTAGGTGTTGTAAAATGACTTTTTAGGTATTGCAAATGCTAGTTACATTGATGTAACTACAGGGGGATGGTAACTATGATGCATCAGATCAAGATATGTTTAAAGTTTGGATATGAATTCGGAAAAGAATTTGAACTCATTTTCTTAGGTTTTATTTTTGTTGGTTTATATATATGTTTTTTGATGTAATTTATTGCAAGAAATTACAATATGATGTAAGTCACTGTAACTATTAAGATTTGTAATCAAATGAACATGGTGTAATTTATTCTAACTGTTGCACTTTGTGGCATCACCATATTATGAAATTACATCAACACAATACATTTGTCTTCATGTTACAGGAATATAATAAGTAACATTCGAGAAATTTTTTAAAAATCTTCGAGATTATATTGGAATTAAAGAGAAAAATGAGTTGAGTTTAATGATGCACTTTTTATAAAATATTAACAATCTATAAAAAAGTTATAGAGGTTTTAAATATAAAAGAGGTAAACTTTTTTTAAAAAGAAAGAGAAAAACTAGATGAATTAAAAGAGAGTAGGTGGTGACACCATATTAAATCGATATATTTGACTTTTTAAGAGGTATGTAAAATGTCTAAAATGTCATTTTCTTTTAAAAAACATATGATGACACATGACATGATGTTCTTTCAAAACTAAATCAATGGCTGAAAAATAGTTAAAGAGTTCTCACAATAAGATAGGGTTCTCATTTGAACCTTATCATATACAAATATATATATATATATATATATATATATATATAGTAGAAAGCCCGCGTGTTGCGGCGGAGGCAACTACGGTATTTGTTTTCTGTTTCTTTGTAATTTAGTTTTTTTTCTTAGCATTGGCACCACCTATCTGTGTCATAAGCGTTAATCTCAATTAAATAATAATAAACACACAAATGAAAAAAATAGCAGTCATAAACAAAGTCCCTTAAAAGTAAAAATTCACATTTTAATTACTTGTATTGTGATGAGATCATATTTAGTCATAAGCTTTACACGTCTTAATTATTACTATCTACATATATAGTTCAATAACCATTCTTATTATAAAAACTACTCTCCTTAAAAAGTTAGGTCAAAATATCAAAATTAGAAGGACACAAAGATATATTACTTTAGTGTATAAAATTTTTTTAATTTTTTTTTAAAATATTCTGACATTTAATTTCTAGATTTACAAAATCAACTTTAATTAAATTTAAAAATATACACTCAAGTTTGATATATAAATAACCTTAAGTGTGACTCAAAAAATATTGAGCTTTTAAAATGATTTTTTTTTCTTCAACAACCATATTTATTAATAACAAATACCAACCAATAGATAGAGAAAAAGTTACATGGGACCAAATCATGAAACTTGATCAAATAAGAACAGAAAAAAAGGAAAAGATTCGACGTACTTAATTAGATTTTCGGTCATGTAAGAATTTGATCCATTTACCTAAGATGGGTCGACCATTATAACTGCTTTATCACTATAAGAAACTTCCAAAATCTAAATAAAGTGGAAACAGATTACAATTCAAAAGTGTTGGTGTGGTCAAACGGGACGGATGTCACCCAGAATGTTTTAAAGGCTCAAAACTTTTAACCCATTTATTAAGATAAGTGTGAAAAAATTGAATAAATGTGTAGATGGGTTGGACCAACCCAGCCAACTTAGATCTGACTAAAAAGCTCGTTTTGACCAGAACCATCTGACCCATCACCCTTACTTAGCAATAAAACTCTAGAACACCAAAACTGGTAATTCGAACGTGTTAATCAAAGTGCTATTTTGTGACTTGAAAAGTCATAATCAATGCTATTTCCTTGCAACAACTCATTTTGACTCCAAAATCAAGCTATTTTCAAAAATGCTGATAAGAAGATTTAAAGTGACCGGCCAATATGGTCAACAAATGAGTCATATCGCCTTCCACCATGTTGACTTTTGTTGACCACGATCAACGGACCATGTTTCAACTTTTTTTAAAGAAAGAAAATATGAATTCTAGATAGAAATTAGAGACATCTATATTAGACTTTTAGCCAAACATTACATACATGGAAGACATTGGTGAGTCAAAAAGTTTGGTTTCTTAGAGTTTTTGTTCAATTTGTTTGATCCACCACAGTTTGACTTTTGAGGTCAACAGTGTACGTTTCACTCATAAATAATATGAAATTACTTTCCAAGTTTTGAGTGAGATCTACATAGTCAAAAGTTCCTTTTCTGGGTCAGTTCAATCTAAAAACCACATTGTTTGACCTTTTGAAGTCAACAATCAATGCTTTAATCACACATAAACATAGAATCATAAACTTTCCTAAGTTTTGACCATACATTAGAGTTATAGCAAAACATTACCAAGAGTAAAAAATTGCTGGAAGATTTATAAGATACATATTATGTCAACATTCTAATTTCAACAAAACTGACTTTAAAAAGTCAAAAGTCAGAATGGTGACAGTTTTTGAAATCTAAACCCATACTTTTCATATAGAGCCAAATTGTTATCTCTATCCTACACATTAGATAAACCGAAAGCTAAAAATGCATACCATAAGCGAACCCACTAAAGATCTTCAACCCATTCATCTTCACAATTTTGGCTTTTACCTAGTCAAATGAAAAGTAAAAAAAATTAGAGTTTGGAAGTGCATTTCATAGCCCTAATCATCTTCTTTAGCAATAATTCAAGTGTTTATAAATCATCAGCAATGTATATCATAATAGAAAGCTCCTAAACTATGTTGTTTCCCAAAAGTTCAAGTGGATAACCAAGTTAATGTTTACTTGATGTTCAAGTAGTATTATGTGTGTAATATCAGCACCAAGAATTATTATAATTATTGATCCTATCATCTGCTGCCACCTGAATAATAAGATTGGCATAATAACTCAAAAACTAAGAATTATTCATAGCAATGGTAATGATGTCATCCTGAATTGGTCATTAAGATATCTATCTATAATAAATCTAGATCCTAGAGAACCCTTTGGAAACAAAATTATCCTTGCAAACTAATGTCATAAAATTCCAGCAACAATAAATTTCAACCATCTGAACCCAAGCAGTTAAAAAACTTGAATCCAAAGTATGCATTAACTGCCATGCAAGAACTACGGGTCAAGAACTAACACGTTAACTTTTGGAGATCAACAACTTGGATAAGAATCAATTTCCTTTACAATATTTTTCCAGCTTCCAAACTGCAGCAACAGTATGTTTAAAATTTTTGTTTTTGTTTGATAAATGCGAATTTTTTTATTAAGAGATGTAACCGATTAAATTCATGTGAATCATGAGCAATTAGGAAAAACAAATTATTGTCAGTTAGATTAGAGTGTAGAGGTATTGGAAAACGATAACCCCATATCAGAATTAAAAAATGTATTAAAATACAGGTCAATTTTGAATCATTTAAAAATATAGGTCAATTTGAAATCTTGAGATCGAAAACTATTACTTTTTTAAGTCCTAACGAATACAAAACTTTGCTTTGTAACTCTGAGAACAGTGGTGCAGACAAGCTAACCGCCACATGTAACGGGCTCTAATTTCCCGTCTTGATGAATTGATGATAGTCGCATATCTTTACCATTTGAATCAAAAAGGCCAGCAGCCACCTGAATAAGCATTAGTTCCTTTACAAGCTGAACTGGCTTAAAGTTATTTCACATAAGAGAACAATATATCAAGTACAAACAAATTTCCTTCGTTAACGTAGCTTATGGTGCTTTGCAAACCTCCTTACTTGTTGAAAAATGCAAAATACTTAATGGTCTAATTAAGTATATCCTAGCTTGGAAATAATGAAATGAATTTATACTACAAAGCATAATATATGCCAATAGACGAAATCTCTGAAACACTATTTGCAAGCTTAGAAATTAATACACCTTGAAGAACATCAGAACAGATAAGTCGTAAAATTCATCATCACCATTCTTCATCTCTAATTTCATATTTTTTTCTAATTATCAGAAGTCATTTTTGGTTATTATCAACTTACAACATAATTTTATACTTCATTTTCAGTTGTCATGTTCAAACTCCACAAAATCTGCACAAATCCATTAAATTCATATCTAACTCTGTTTGATTTTTTTAAATCAAAGAGAGTTAAAAACCCACATCACATGAGGTATAAATTTCAATGCTCATATTTCCTACCAAGTGTTTTAAACATATTGCTTCCAAATTTCAATATCACAAACTGAAAGAGAATATGAACTTGAAAAACATAAAATCAAATAAACAATAGGAAGTGAAGTGAAGCTTCCAATATTCCATACCTGTGTGATGATTGATTTAGTTCGCATGCAATTGCATAGGCATTTGATAGGTATCCTTGCGAGAATCTCACTTGAAAGTATAGGAATAGGAACATCAGCTATGGAAGTAGCCGAACAGCCAGCTACATTACTAAGTCATATTCTTATATGTCGGTGCATGTAGTGAGCGGCGACTCATCGTTAGAAGACACAGCTGCAATGACGTACATTTCAGGTTAAATACAGAATGTAGTCAGAAAACAGTATACAAAACCAGGCCGTCTTGAAAGAAACCTGATATAAATCGAGAGCAATAAGAAACAGGACGGTTGTTTTCAGAATCAACTGGGCTGGGCTATAAAGTTACAGACTGTTCGATCTATTACTAAACAACATTAGCAACAGGTGGAGAACATTATAAGTGTGTGCTACTAATGCTTATCATGTGTGGGGATGATTTTGATGCTTTAAACCCATCCATTGGGTGCCTATTATAAAGTAGGCTACGGGCGCACGTCTGTTTATAGTCATTAGTTGAAGAGAAAGTCTATGATTGTTGTTTGTAGCTTTGGGATTATAATTCCTGCATTTAAAGTTTGCAGACGACTAATGTGTAGGGCCGTACATACTTAGAGGGCGGGCGGGGACATTAACTCTAATTCCGTTGATGCTTATACGAGTTGTGTATTGGGGGGGGGGGGGGGGGGGGGGGGATGTTAGCACTGGTTGGATTAACGTACAATACCTTTATCACCAATTGCTCTTGTTAAGGCGTTGTTTATCATAAACATCAGGTGTCTGTTAAGTGATTACAATAAAGAATGGTTGGATAACGTACAATACCTTTATCACCAATTGCTCTTGTTAAGGCGTTGTTTATCATAAACATCAGGTGTCTGTTAAGTGATTACAATAAAGAAATGGTTGGATTAACGTACAATACCTTTATCACCAATTGCTCTTGTTAAGGCGTTGTTTATCATAAACATCAGGTGTCTGTTAAGTGATTACAATAAAGAAATACTACATGTGACAACAAATATACTAAGGCAATATAAAGAGTATCAGCTATGGACAAAGTTGCTGGATTTGCATAGGAATCGTAGGGAGGATTTACAGAAACACTGAGTTGATGCACCCAATCATCAGGTAGATTATATTGAAAAGCATGTGGTTGTGTTGTTTATCACAAGACCATCTTACTGTTAAATGCTTATAGTAAGAACCTTTTACATGACTAAATACGGCCATCCAAAGACTGTATTACAAAAGCAAATAGAGTTCGTGTTAGGAATTGTTGTTCTAAGAAGCTACGCGGTTAGGCGCATTAAGAATGTTCCTTGTCCCAGCAGGTTTGCAGCATTTCTAGAAGTTGCAGTTTTGGTCTTCTTTTGTGAGTGGGTCAATTTGTTTGTGTTTTTATCTCAAAACTGGTCACCAAAAAACCTTAGCAGAATAAGAACGGGTCTAGCAGGTTCACAGTTGCCCAAAATCTATTTTTAATACATACATCTTCCAAAAAGATTCATGCCAAGATTTCAACTAACACTATCAATACTATTGGTTTGTAGTAATTACACATTAATTACTAATAAAAAAGTATAGAATGGGTGTTGTACAACGGAAAAATATTCGTGTGAAGTTAATGAGAATACAACCTTGATAAACAAGTGTTCTAAGAAATTTTAGTAGCCCACTAATAGTGTGGACAGAAAACCTATTTGGTGTTGTAAAGCATTATTAAGAAAGCTTAGTTTTCATCGATGCTCTAATCAAGTTTTAAGTACCAATGAGAATGTTATAAAAATGTTCTCTCAAATCTCTCCTGCTTCTTTATAGCCTCCCTTATAAACAATTTTAATTGTTACTGTTTATACTACATACATGCAGATGATTATATTGTTTTTATGTATCTCTTTGCTACAATCTGCAGCCTTTCTCAATAATAAGGGTGTACAGGAACATAGTGATGCAAGCTGCCTAGTTTAGTAAAGAACTAAAAATAAACTTTCGTAATAAAAGGTGAATGGCTAAATATCTTGAAAATTCCCAATCTATTTTTAATTGCAAAGGCCTTCTTGACACCTTAAAAGTTCAAAAGTAAGTTAACCCTCTTAATTCATAGTTCTAACAATTTGTTTTCCAACCCTGGGTTCACCAAAATTGGGTACTAACAAACACCAATTCCCATCAAACCAAAAAAATATGCAAACGTAGACATTCCATGTGTGCAGCAGTGATATTGAGTAACTTTGGTCAAAAGCTTCGAATCAACTGACTGGTTCACAGTTAAAAAAATTCAGAACGGATAAAAGAGAAGTAGATACATGCAAGCCATAGGAAGTGAAGTAATGAAACCAAAGGAAACGAAATCACAGACTTACCTGAGTTTTTGAGGTCGGACTGCGGTGAATCGAAAGGGCATTCGACTGGGCATCCGGCGGGTGGGGAATACAATCGGCCAGGAGGTTTAAATGGGGGTCTTCAATGGCCATTCATACGAAAACCTTTCTTTATAATAATAACTCTTTAAACTATTCATTCACCTGGTATCAAATATAAAAATTTCGACAAAAGTTATTTTAATCATTTTGACTTCTGATTAACTTTTCGCTTTATCATAATAAATATTTGTTTTTATTTCACATATTTTTATTTCATATCATGGATGTTAAAATCTTGATCTATTCTCCCACCATCATTGATGTCTCAAGTTATCTTCTTTCATCACCTACTATTACAACAGTCGTCACCCCTTTTCATTTTCACACCATCAAATGATGTAAATGTTGTAATTCACTGTAATATGTAACGTCTATAAAAAAAAATTTAAAAAATTTTGAGACTATATTAGAATTAAAGAAAATAATGAGACGAGTTTCATGATGTTACTTTTATAAAAAAAATAATGTATGAAAAAATTATAAAGGCTATAAAAATAAAGAGGGTAAAATTTTAAAATAGGAAAAAAGAATTGAGGGGAAATAGGGGGGGACATATGTCATATTCTTGTTAAAAGTTGATTTTTAATTAGTTGATAAAATGACTATTTTACCATTTTGTATTAAGAAAAGAAGAGAAAGATCTAGTCTATTGATTTTTTATTTATGGTTGGTGTTGAGTTAAAGAGTTCTCGTAAAAAGATTGGGTTCTCATTTGAACCAAACCTTATCTATACTATATTATAATGCACGAAGGAAGGATTCCAGCCAAACTTAAGATATTTGTAAATTTTAAGCACAAGGTACAACCCAAAAAATCAATTTAATAAGGGTAATTATGTTTTTCTAGCGCTACTAAAAAGTGAAACTTTAAACTTATTTACATTTAGACTCTTGTATCTTTAATTATATACAATTTTTACCATGTTTGTTACAATATGCTTAAATAAAGGAATTCAGATTTTTAAATATAAAACTAATCAGAGACGAGTACCATAATGAAAAGTATTGCACGCGCCGTATCGCGCTGGCACGTTACTATATATATATATATATATATATATATATATATATATATATATATATATATATAGAGAGAGAGAGAGAGAGAGAGAGAGAGAGAGAGAATGGATCCGGTACAAACCTTATGCTATCTAAAAATCGTGAGAACAGATCTGAGACGTTAAAAATTTAGATCTAGGGCTACTAATGATAACACCTAATCAAACTACAATTAATGTAGTTAATAAATATAAGTAAAGACATTTTAAGTATTTTATTAATTTATTAAAAGAAACTCTCACCCAAAATCTCTTAAAAATCTAACCACCATTCAATTATTACATTATAACAAACTTAAATTCAACTAAAATAAAAATATTTAAATTTTAAAATTGAAAAGTTAAACTGGAATTTAGATATTTGTATAATATCATATTTTTAAATTATATTCACATTGACAGTAGTTTTGTAGTTTTATGTGTGCTACGTAAAATATCTTATGATATTTATATGCCATTATGTGTTATAACATAACTTATATAATTATTTTATACAACTATATTATGCTATTTATATAGTTACTTTGTACAATTTATATCAATAATACTAAGCAAATAAGAAATATGTATTGTGCTATTATTATGTAAGTTTATAAAATATTCATAGCTTCACCAAAACAACACTTAATTTAATCAGATGCAAAGATAAAAAAAATAAAACTCTATAATATTAAAATAGTACTTAAAAAAGAAAAATAGCACTTCACAAAATAAAAACAAGTTCATATGCTTCATAATAAAAAGCTGCACTTCAAAATATCACCTACTACTATATTTGAAAATTTTAATTATAATGCCAACAACAACACTTCATTGTATAACAGTAGCACTTAATTAAAACAACAATTACTATGTTGTAAAATAGCACTAAATAAAGAAAAGTAACATTTATTTAGTGCTATTTTAAACATATGTTATGCTACTTTGAACATATGTATTATCTTAATCTTTTATAGATACGTAAATGTTTTGTGTTATGTTTTCAATGAATATAGTTTATATTTATTTTTTACATAAATGTGTATCAAACATTTTAATGTTACAAATTTAAAAGTAAACAGTTGTATATTTTTAGGAATTTCCATAAACAACTTGATTTATATATGACAATTATACTCGTTATAAATAATTAATACATATAACATGTGGTGCAATTGTATTGGTTCCTACGATTTTTAGGCTACAATTTGTTTGTATCCAATCTCATATATATATATATATATATATATATATATATATATATATATATATATATATATATATATATATATATATATGTATGTATATATATATATATGTATATATATGTATGTATATATGTATATGTATATGTATATATATGTATATGTATATATGTATATGTATATGTATATATATATATATGTATATATGTATATATATATATATGTATATATATATATATGTGTATATATATATAACCCATGTTATACACGGGTTCAATCCAAAAATATTGTTGTTGTTTAAAAAAGTTCGTAAGTTATAATGTTGTTGATAATACTTTGTATATCGACTTTTATGTATAATTTTTAACATTAGCTACATCTAATATTAGTATGTTTTCTCTATTAATATTTATACGTCTAAATAGTGTATAATATGGAATGAAATAAACTTATAAATAAGAACTTTAAGTAATAAATAAATTAAATTGAACATGAAAAACAATATTTCAAATTCATGAACATCCGAAAATTTATTTGTATACAACATTTGATGTTTTGTTGGTGATTTTTTTATCATTATCTAATATTAATAGTTTTAATCTCTATCTACTTTTAACTCAAGATAATGCAACATAGAGCTGGCCATGATCCTTGTTTAAAAAAAAACCAACTTTAGATAGCGATTATCCTTGGCTCTTGTTTATTGTCATTACAAAACACGCTCCTAACAGAAACTGTCTTCTTTGAAATTTAAAAGAAATCCTTTTGTCTGAAGGTGTTAAAGTCAACCGTGGAATAAAAGTGTGATTTTCAATATTACTTCCAGATACATCAAAACAATTTGCACACATATCAAACGAATTCCAATCAAACATAATAATAATATGGTAGTACCCATAAAAAATAAAAAAAAAATTTAAAAAGTAGAAACATGTAATATCTCTTCACAGATGGATTGTTGAAATAGATCACTTTCAAATCAAAAAATGAAAGTAAAATAATATTAATCCAAAAACACAATTGTAGACAATGATAGGTTAAATCATAATTGCAGAGGATAAAAGCTCAATATAATAAAAAACAAATACATTTTGTTGAATAAAACTTGATGAAACCGAAGCCAAAATGAAAACTTGATGAAACCGAAGGCGATATCATCAGACTTTATAAATACAAAAATCGCGAGGTCGTAAAGCTGGGATGGTTGAGAAATATTTTAAAATCGGGCATGACTTCATTTCCGAAAAAGATACCCATGAATTCCTTCAAATTGAAGAGGAGTCGATGAAAAAATCTCGTAACTTTTGTCAAGATTTGAATATAAACCAAGTATTTAATGGAAACACACAATTAAGGAATCGATTTCAGAGATAAAGAAAATCGTAAATGATTTCTACAGCTTTTGTTGATGAATTATTTGAAAAAAAAAAATTATCGGGTATGATTTAATTTTCAAAAAAAGCTGTGCTCTAATTTAGGGTTAAATTTCCTGATTTTCCTTAAATATCTCTTGTATTAGAAGTTGACTTTTAGTCAAATGAACCTAGACTAACACTAAGAACAGTACATATTTAGGCGGGAAATGAAAAAAATAGAGGCTTAAGAGAATGCCACGTGGCACTAAAGTTATTTTATAATAAATATATATATATATATATATATATATATATATATATATATATATATATATATATATATATATATATATATATATGATGTGGTTCAAATGAGAACCATCCTATTTGTAAGAACCCATTAATTATTTTTCAACCATTGATTGAGTTATTGAAATACAAGATCATGTCATGTGTCTTACCTTTTTTTAATAGAAACGGGTAATTTAGACATTTTATATACCCCTCAAAAAGTCAAATAATTCAGATTTAATATGATGGTGACACGTTTCATCACGTACCATCTTTTACTCCGCCCTATTTTTCTATTTTTTATAAAAAGTTTACCCCCTTTATTTTCATAACTTTTATAACTTTTTATAGATTGTTATATTTTTATAATAATTACATCATTAATTTCGTCTAATTTTTCTCTTTAATTCCAATATAATCTCGAAATTTTTAAAATTTTTTGTTTTGGACATTATGTATTACATTTGTAACACTTTAGGCAAATCCCATATCGGTCATGGACATGAGAGAATCCTGCTTCATAAGTAATGTTTGGCCTTTAATATCACCAATGTGTTTTGGGTGTATTGGCTGTGGATGAGAGGAGAACTCCACAGTTAAGCGTGCTCAGGTGGCACCAATACAAGAATAGGTGACCTCCCTAGGAAGTTTTCACCCGGGCAAACAAAAGCAAATCTGTAAGCTTCCCGTGAGCAATATGAGGGGCCGGATATTATAGAATGGTATCAGAGCCACTCTTGTGCCGTTCGGGATGGTGGGGCAAACCTCATCAAGAATGGTGAGTCCTCGGGGGTGTTTAGAGGAACACCTTAGGCAAATCCCACATCCATATATGGGATGGTGGGGCAAACCTCATCGGGTACGAAGAGTCCAAACGGGGGGTGTTTGTAACACTCTAGGAAAAATCACATATCGACCGTGGACAGGAGAGATTCTTGGTTCATAAGTAATGCTTGGCCTCTAATATCACCAATGTATTTTGGGCGTATTGGTTGTGGAGGAGAGGTGATCTCCATAGTTAAGCGTGCTCATGTGACAGCAATCTAGGGATGGGTGACATCCCTGGTAAGATTTCACCCGGGCAACCAAAAGCAAATCTGTGAGCTCCTCGTCAGCAAAGCGGACAATATTGGTGGTATGAGAGGCCGGATGTTACAGAAAAGATGTAAGTCCCACATTAGTTGAGGGGGAGAACGAAACCTCCCTTATAAGGGGGTGGAAACCTCCTCTACCAAGATGCATTTTTCCTGGGCGATCAACTAGTCGGGTGAAAATAAAACAGTGAGTCCCTAGATGGGCAACCAATCGGAGCGAAGCGGACAATATCTTTTTATGGGTTACGTGGGCTGTTAAAAATGGTATAAGAGCCAGGGCCGGAACAATGTGCCAGCGAGGACGCTGGGCCTCGTAAGGGGGGTGGAGATGTAAGTCCCACATCGGTTGAGGGGGAGAATGAAACCTCCCTCATAAGGGGGTGGAAACCTCCTCTACCAAGACAAGTTTTGCATGGGCGAGCAACTTGTTGGGTGAAAACAAAATCGTGAGTCCCTGGATGGGCAACCCATCGGGGGCGAAGCGGACAATATCTTGGTACGGGTTACGTGGTTTGTTACAACATTACTGTACGTTGTAGATAAATGTATGGTATGGATGTAATTTCAATGTTATAGTGATGTAACAAAGTGCAACATATTTAGTTACAATTATTTACATTTTGTTTATTTGAATGTACAGCAAATTACATTATATTGAAATTCCTTACAATGACTTAAATTGAAAAAACATATATAGAAAATAACAAATTAACTACTACGATATACTAAATTCACTCATATTAACAACTAATTACTTTGATAAACTAGGAATTACATTAATACATACGCATACACCGCTGTAACCTATAGCGAACTTTAAATTACACCACTACAAAAACAAATTAACATAACAAAATTAACAAACTAACTATATCAATCGTAAAGTTCATCTCAACCAAATCATGAACCAACAAACAATGAACAAATCATGTTTATATGAATGTAATTCCTTATTGTGAATTACATAGAAACATGATGTATTAACAACAAAAAACCCTGAATTAAACACTGTAACGAAATTTCAACATTATAAAGAAACCAAAATAACATAACTACACCATTGTAACAAAATTCAACCACTACAAACCAATATTGTAAACACAATGTAAAATTTTTTGTAAACCAAATAATTACAGAAGATAAAAGTCAAAACAATGACAAACTAATAACGTATTTCTATATCAGGATACTAACTTGATATTGTTATATTATCAATTGCTTGATAAACAAGTTTTAACCAGGAGGTTAATAATTCTATATGTTGTTGGAGAAAGAAATAAAAGAGATTAAACAATTGAAAAAACAAAAACAAAAAAAGTAGTGGTATTTGTCATGTTTAGTGACTAAACAATCAAAACAAATCATTCAGGTAAGTTAGGCATAAGTATATTCAGATGCTTTGGAGCCCCAATCATTCACGCAACTTATTGTTAAAGTACATGTTCAAATCACAAGTTAAACTACAATAAAGAAATAGCCATTTACATGAACAAAAAACTTGATGTATTACGTAGCAATTTGATGAATCCCTGAATCGTTTCGCAAAGATACCATAACAAGTCCTCTGTCACCGGTTCAAACACAACGCTGTTCCACATCAAACTTCGTCAGCCAGACAGCCACTGCAACTAGATCTATCATAACGATCTTAATAAGCACCCTAATCTTCTCACACAATACCTCATTGGAGACCCATATTCGATTCTTGAACCTAGAAGAAATCTAGAGAGAGATATGTGTGAGTGGATTGGTGAAAATTTTGGTGGGATTTGAAGAACGACGAGGAGAAAAAAATAGAGGATCTTTAATGGAGGATGATGATGACATCAATAGTAAATATATAAGTGTGTTTTCAAAAAAGATAACTAGATGGCTTTGTATTCAACTGAAGTGAAAGAGATGAGATTAGCTTGAAAACAAGAAAGGGTGTCTAACAATAAAGGTAAAGTACAAACCTAAAAATGTAAAGTACATTGGTTCAAATGACTTATTTGCCCCTCATATGATCTAAACCATCCATCATTGAAATAGTATAAAAGTCATAAAATCAATGGTTATAACATGAGTTACAGAGTAATTATAATTATGATGGGGGGTAAAGTTCAAATGAGAACCGACCCTAATTGTAAGAACTCATTAACTCTATATTGACCATTGATTGCATTCTAAAGACATAAGATGGTGACAAGTGTTTCCATACTTTTTTTAGTAGAAAAGAGCATTTTTGACATTTTACTTATGCATAAAAATTAGCTTTTAACATAATGGTGACAAGTGTCACCATCTATTTTCAAAAGATTCTATTTACTTTTTTATATAAAAGTTTACCCTCTTTAATTTAAAAATCTTTACCATCTTTTATACATCGTTAACTTTCTATAAAAATTACACCAATAAAATCGTCTTATTTTTCTCTTTAATTCTAATATAGTTTCAAAAATTTTTAATTTTTTTCCAGACGCTACTTTTACACTACTATAACCTGTAGAGAAATATATTGGGTTGTTGTAATTTTAGGGTTATAGTGATGTAACACAGTGTGACACTTATTTACAATGAATTACATTAAGATCATTTGAATGCAAATCATTATACTTATAGTGAATTACATCATATTGTAATTCTTTATAATGAATTACATCAAAAAAACATATAAAAACCAACAAAAATAAAACCTAATAAAATAGGTCCAATTCCTTTTTCAAATGCAAATCCAAAGTGAAATAAATCTTGACCTGGTGCATCATTATTATCATCCCCCTTTGTGTAAAAAACACAATTCAAAAATATTGAAAATTGAAGAAAAATATATAAAACATCGTTATCACATCATATTGTAAAACAAACACAGTTCATAAACACAGTTCCCCCTTGGTGCATCATCGTTACCATCATCGTTATCATCGTTATCACATCATATTGTAACTACATAAAGTGAATTATATTGAAGAAAAATATATAAAACCCTACAAAAATCAACCTTATAAAGTGGGTTCAAATCACTCTCAAATGAAAATCCTATCTTTAAATAACTCTTGGCTTGATGCATCATTGTTATGATTCCCTTCGTGCCAAAAAAATGCATAAACCTAATAGAATATTTACATTTCAAAATTACAATGATGAAACATAGCATATTGAATTACATCTTGTTCATTTAAATGTAAAATCTAATACTTATAGTAAATTACATCAAATTGTAATTACTTACAGTGAATTATATTGAAGAAACATATATAAACCAATAAACATACAACATATTTTAACTGTAAAATTCAATAAATTAAATTTAATATAATACTAACTAGTAAATTAACAACAAAATCACCCATAATAGAACATAAAAACATACTAAAATCTAGAAACATCAGAAACATAATAGCTTCTCACAATAAAGTTCATATAACAGAAATACTTAGTTACAATGGATTATATCATGTTTATTTGAATGCAAATCATAAATACCTACAGAGAATTACATCATGTTTATTTGAATGTAAATCATAAATACTTACAGTGAATCACCTCATATTTGTAATTACTTACGATGAATTACATCATATTAAAAATTACTTATAGTGAATTACATAGAAGAAACGTATAAAAACTAGCAAACATATATTAAAACAACCTTTAATTTACATAAATACATCAAAAAAACATATATAAAAACCAGCAAACATATATAAAAACCAACAAATATTTACTTTAAACATTAAACTACAACCTTTAATTTACATAAATACATCAAAATCACACCACTGTAAGTTGAAATATATAAATATAAACTTCTAATAATTAAATTAAAATATTCAATCTACAAGAAATGCTAGTTTAACACCCAAATCCAAATTCAAAATCGTAAACCTAACCTATTGACAAGAAGATGGTGAAATCAAGGGTCACCATAGCCTAATGGCAGATATAAACAAGATTTACAGAGATTTGGGTTCTAATTACTAAGTATCTACAATCAATTCTTACCTACATATCTACAAATACCGAAGGACTAGAGTTGCATCACGACGAATGGTGGTGGCGATATAATACATGGAGGTGGTTGAAATTAGGCTCCAACGGCGACCGATGAAGGTAGTGTAATAGTGAGAGTTGGAACAAAGAAGACTTAGCAGTGGTCGAGACTAAGAAGACGTGGTGGTGGTCGGAGTCATAACTAATAGTGGTGTTGATGGGGGTCTTGCGTTGCTAGCATGCAACGAAAAGGATCCAGTGGGGTGAAGGTGAAAAGGGGCGACAATGGTGGTAATGGTAGGTGGTGAAAGATGATGACGGTCTAAGGAATTAATAGTGGTGGAGCGATGGATCTAGAATTTTGGCATCCATGTGTGTGAAATTGTGTTTTAAGAGAGAGAGATTTGATTTATGTAAAGAAATTGTGTAATTGATAAGAAAAAGATTTTATTTTGGTAAAGTGAAAAATTCATCAGAAAAGTACAAAGGTGAAAATGAGTAAAGTAACCCTCATCTCACCTTGACCTTTCAAATGGAATATTCCATATTTGATACTAAATCAATGGTGAGTGAAGATGTTAAAGAGTTCTTACAATAAATAAGGGTTCTTATATGAACCTAATTCTTATGGTGGGTTAGCAAAATAACTCATCCCTATATATGTATATATATATATAAGATTTGGTTCATGTGAAAACCCTCTAGAATTGCAAGAACCCAGTAACCCCATAATAGCCATTGATATATTATAAAAATAATTAGATTCTAAATCAATAGTGTAGATATGTTTAAGGGTAAATGGGTAATTTTTGTTTTGCACTTTTTCTTTGACCTGTGTAGTCAAACACAAATCTATAAGATCTATTTTATTTCAATTCTGTAAGGATTACACTTAGAGGCTAATACAATCAAAAAGCTCTCAACATGCATATGTGAAGTACAAGGAAGTTACTTTGGATGATTTGATATAACTCAATGAATTACACTAAGTATCAAATCTTCCGAAGCCAAAAGACCATTTTTTCCGAAGTCAAAGATGAAGTCTTCCGAAGTTTCAAGACAAAGTCTTTCGAAGCCAAGGGACTGATTTCTTTCGAAGACAGAGAAGACATGCTTTCTCTGACTTACTTTTGAAAAAATCTAAACCACTTTTCACTGCCATCTCTGAATACTCACCAGCTTATACAAGCTGGTGAAACATCTATACTTTTGTTAACTGTACAACATGGTCTTAGAGTCTGTAGCTATCCACTTTGTACTTTTATCCTTTTTGTAAGATATTAGGATGTGAGCTATGGTATGTCATAGTCACTAGTCAAAAGGCAATCTGCCTTTTGACTTTACATTGATCTTGTTGTCTAGATTAGTGTTTCCGGCTAGCCTTCAAAGTATGGTCTGCTGTAGGATGTAGTATAAAGTATCTCAAGTACTTGTCATTTGATTCCAAGCTTTGTAACACTTTGTAAAAGATACTTGAGAGCAATATACAATATTCTTGAAAACCATATTATTGTGTTGTTCTATTCTTTACTTGTGTTCTTTGTTTCATCATTAACCTGGTTCCTTATTTGATCTGCTAAGTGTTGTAAGTCTCTTCAAACATTATGAAACTGTTGCATTGACCTTCCTGCCTCGGTCCTGCAATTGGTATTAGAGCCAGGTTCAGGCTCTTGATGGTAAGATCTCACCATGTTAAATCCGTTCAGTTTCACAATACACTTACGAGCTCAAATGGCAGCTCTTTCAAAAGCTGATACGGAAACCGATACCATGACAAAGTATCCATTGATCACTCTTGATGACTTTAATACTTGGTGCCAATGTATGGAAGGGTTCATTAAGTCTCAAGACAGCAGGATGTGGAGATCTGTTGTTATAGGACCTCACATCCCAAGCACCACTTCAGTTTCTGCTGGTGGTGGGATGATACCAAAGGAAGTGACTGACTATTCTGAAGAAGATTAAAAGAAGATAGACATAGATCAAAAAGTCATGACTGCTCTTCAAACTGCTCTTTCCAACTCTATATACAGAGGCCTCAAGAAGTGCAAAACTACTAAGCAACTCTGGGATGCACTGAAGCTCATGTATGACGGGTTTGATGAGGCTAAAGAAAACAAGAAGGACCTCATGAAGCAGCAGTTTGAGAACTTCACTTACAAGATAGGTGAAACTATGACTCAACAGTTGTCACACCCTCAAAATCCGCGAGCGGGGTTTTACCGCGAGGCGCGTGACATACCAGGATCTCAGTCATTAGTTACCAAGAACGACTCTATATGATAAATAAACAAAACCAGAGTTAACGTTTAAAATACTGCGGAAGCGTTTAAAATACTGCGGAAGCGTTTTTAAAACAGAAAAACCCAAAACAAGTAATATGTAAAGAGAATGCGCAAAACATACGCGCCCCAAACACAAATGTTTAATAGGAAAAATAAACCCAAATGTGTAAACAAACAATGTAGACAACTCAACGATGCTGGTGTGCGTGCTCCTAGGCAACTGGCAACCTTAACCTGAGAATAGCATACTAAACAAGTCAACACATGGTTGGTGAGTTCAAGAGTTTGCGTTAAAATATAAACCAATCAACAATTTCCAGAGCATAAGTAGTGTATTGCAATAGATAGCTAGTCTATTAACATAAAAATATTAATCATAGTGATTTCGCGATCGAAGCTGACTGTGTTACGTTTGTTGCCTCCTGTCACGACTTACCAGGTCGTGACGAATATGTGTTAGGACAAAATTGCACCCGTTTGACCTCGAGTCGCACAGGTGGGGCTCGTCAGACCCAGTAGTACTACCCAAGATTTCCCCGCTATTCAATATTAACAATCCGAAAGTGTGAGGACTTTCCATGGTAAACAACACTATATCAATATTATACACACTCATAAATAAAAGCGTTTGTAAACAGTATGCCATCTCCCCCAAAAGAGATTTATGTAAAAAGAGTGGGGCAAGAACTCACCTGGTATGCGCAAGAATTAACTTAGAGTTTAACTTGAAAGAAAGAAGGAAAGACAACCTTCAAAGGTCACCTAGAATACAAGAGTACATAAGTACGTGTGCACAAAAACAACACGAAACCCTAAGTGCTCTACAAACCAAGGAACTCAAGGTTTAAGAATACAAGACACATTTGACCCAGTTGACCCGTTGGACCCGTTGGTGACATTATAGGTGATAATTCATTAAACTAACACAACAGCATATCATACATGATCAACATACCACTTGATTACATATAGCACATCACCACCACATGTACTACCTAGATCATCATATAACTAGATATCATACAAATCATGCAAATCACAACAGGCCAAAACAGATAACAACCCAAATCAACATTCATACAACATAAACAACACATTTAGTCACCTTAGAACCCATCCATGAACACACTAGCATGATCCTAATATCCCAAACATGCTCAAATCATCCAATTCAAGGATTTGCACAATTAAAGTTTCCCTTTTGGGAAAGTTCATCCCAAATTCATCAAACTCACACAACATTCATGAATTCATCAATTATATACCATTTCAAGTCCATGACAACATCTAAACATGATCAACAACACCTAATCATCATGATTCATCAACTTTCATACCCAAAAGTTACTATCTTTAGTAAGGTATGAACTACAACATGCATTTTTGAATTCCTAACATTCATATCAACCATCTAGCATCTAATCATCATCACAAACACATCCATAACATTCACACATCATCCAATCACCAATTCATGCAAAATAAAGTTACTATTATTAGTAACCTATGAACAATGCACCCAAATCATGGCTTTCTTGTAAAATCGACGTTAACTAATATATATACAATACAACTAACATAATCACAACATCAAACAACCATTATTCAACATCCAATTTGATCCAAAATTGCCTCAAACTCACGGCCAAGATAACCCTATGAACAAACAACCAAAATCCAAACTTTCTTGCATAATCAACGTTAACTAGCATCAACACAACCTAACTAACATCATAACATCACCAAACGAACAAGAATTAACATCCAATTGCAGATTTTCGAACTAGGGTTCGGCCACCATGAAAAACCATCAAAAACATGCAAAAATCTAACCTTTAAACGTGTAATGGCTTGCAATTGATGATTCTAACTTGTTGTATGCCTTGAAATCGATCAAATTCGAATGTGATTGCTTGTTCTTGGGCTGAAATCGCAGGTTTGTGGGTGTGGGGAGGTCGATCGCGCCGAGGGTGGGATTAGGGTTGGAGTTTTTTTGTTTTATTAATTCAATTTTGCATAAATACCCTTTAACCCTTGCATTTTGTATTTTATAAAAATTAAGCTTTTTGAATAGATTTTAAATAGTTTTTAACTACTAAACACAATTATTATTAATCACAAATAACAATCATGCATAATTCCCATTTATCACAAAACACACGAATAAATATGCACGTTTTCACGTTACGCGATAACATTACAGTTAACATTCAAATCACATAAGCATAACTTAATAATCACATTGTTAACCTAATTATCATCAATTTAACATTACTGATTATTGTTAAGTCACCAACGTTCAACGACAACCAGTGTGTGCTCCCAACACGTGTATGCAAGACTTAACGGAAACTAACGGAGTTTGGTAACGGAAATTACCGGATGTCACATTATCCCCATGTTAAAGAATTTTCGTCCCGAAAATTGCGTTACATGGTGAGTGATCCATCACTGGTCTACTGCATTGGCACAAGGAAATCGAAATCGTGTGAGTTTTGGATGAGTTGTCACATCATCCCCATGTTGAAAGAAATTTCGTCCCGAAATTTAATCAATACCTTCACCAGTTGGCATCGTTCTTTCGAATAGCTGAGGATACTTAAGCTTCATTTGGTCTTCACGTTCCCACGTGAATTCTGGTCCACGTCTTGAGTTCCATCGAACTTTGACAATGGGTATCTTGCTTTGCTTAAGCGTTTTCACCTCACGATCCATCACTTCGACAGGTTCCTCAATGAAACGTAATTGTTCGTCTACTTGAACTTCTTCCAGCGGTACGACCATCGTTTCATCCGTTAAACATTTCTTTAGATTTGAAACATGGAATACATCATGGATTCCACTCAATGAATCAGGTAAGGCTAGTCGATAAGCCACTGGACCAATTCTTTCCACTATCTCAAATGGTCCAACGTATCTCGGATTTAGCTTTCCTCGCTTACCAAACCGAACTACGCCTTTCCACGGTGAGACTTTTAATAAAACTTTGTCACCTGTCTAAAATTCCAAAGGTTTTCGTCGCTTGTCAGCATAGCTTTTCTGTCTGTCTCGCGCTGCTGCCATGCGGTTTCTTATCGAACAATCTTCTCAGTTGTCTCGTGTACTAACTCAGGACCCGTTAATTGACTATCACCAATTTCAGCCCAGCAAACTGGTGATCTACACTTTTCCCATATAAAGCTTCAAATGGTGCTGCCTTTATGCTAGTGTGATAACTGTTGTTGTAAGAAAATTCCACCAATGGTAGGTGAACTTCCCAGTTATTCCCGAAGTCAATCACACAAGCACGTAACATGTCCTCCAAAGTCTGTATAGTACGCTCGCTTTGACCATCAGTCTGTGGATGATAAGCAGTACTCATATCCAATCGTGTACCTAAAGCTTTCTGCAACGACTGCCAGAAGTGTGATGTGAAACGAGAATCGCGATCAGAAATAATTGAGATTGGTACTCCATGCCTCGAAACGATCTCCTTCAGATAAAGTCGGGTTAACTTCTCCATCTTATCTGTTTCCTTTATCGCTAGGAAATGAGCAGATTTTGTTAATCGATCCACGATAACCCATATTGTATCACAACCCGTAGAAGTGCGAGGTAACTTAGTAATAAAATCCATTGATATTTGATCTCACTTCCACATAGGGATCTTGGGTTGTTGTAGCAGTCCAGATGGTTTCTGATACTCCACTTTAACCTTCGAGCAGGTCAGACACTTACTCACATAAGTAGCTACATCTGCTTTCATGTTAGGCCACCAATAGTGCGCCTTCAAATCGTGGTACATCTTGTCAGATCCAGGATGTATAGAATACTTGGACTTATGAGCCTCACTCATGACCAAATCTCTCAGATTTCCATGTAGAGGTACCCATAATCTGTCCATGAAATAACGAATTCCATCCGCTTTTACTTCCAATTGCTTTTCCATACCCCTTAATTCAGACCCAATGTTTTCTGCTTTCAAAGCTTCTGTTTGAGCCTCTCGGATTTGTTCAGGTAATTGCGTACTAATCGTTAGTTGCAGAGCTCGCACACGTCGAGGTTAGCAGTCTCTTTTCTACTCAGCGCATCAGCAACTACATTTGCTTTCCCTGGGTGGTACTTAATAGCACAATCATAGTCGTTTAACAATTCCACCCAGCGTCTTTGCCTCATGTTCAACTCCTTTTGCTCAAAGATGTGCTGAAGACTCTTGTGATCGGTGTAGATGGTGCATTTGGTACCGTACAAGTAATGTCTCCAGATCTTTAAGGCAAAAACTACCGCACCCAGTTCCAAGTCATGGGTGGTATAGTTCTTCTCATGAATCTTCAATTGTCTAGAGGCGTAAGCTATCACTTTATCCCGCTGCATCAAGACGCATCCAAGTCCTTGAATAGACGCATCGCAGTAGACTACGAAGTCATCACTACCATCCGGTAACGCTAATATTGGTGCGCTACACAATTTATGCTTCAGCAACTGAAAAGCAGATTCCTGACTCTCACCCCATTTGTACGTCGTTCCCTTGTGAGTCAAGGCTGTGAGAGGTTGTGCAATCTTAGAGAATCCTTCAATGAATCGTCGATAATATCCCGCTAATCCAAGGAATTGTCGTATCTCACTCGGTGTCTTAGGAACAGACCAATTCTTTATCGCTTCAATCTTAGCAGGATCAACATGTATTCCCTTCTCGTTGACAATATGACCCAAGAGTTGTACCTCACGTATCCAGAAATCACACTTAGAAAACTTTGCGTACAGTTGTTCCTTTCTAAGTAATTCTAAGATTAAACGTAAGTGTTCTCATGTTCTTCCTCGGTCCTTGAGTATATCAGTATGTCATCAATAAAGACGATAACAAACTGATCAAGATAGGGTTTGCACACGCGATTCATGAGGTCCATGAATACTGCTGGTGCATTCGTCAACCCAAATGGCATGACCAAAAATTCATAGTGACCATATCGTGTACGGAAAGCAGTCTTTGAGATGTCCTCTTCTCGAACTCTCAGCTGATGATACCCAGACCTCAGATCAATCTTAGAGTAATAGCTTGATCCTTGCAGTTGATCAAACAAATCATCGATACGAGGTAAGGGATATCTATTCTTGATAGTAACCTTGTTCAGTTCCCTATAGTCAATGCACATTCGAAATGTACCATCCTTCTTCTTCACAAATAGAACTGGCGCTCCCCAGGGTGACGAACTCGGTCGGATAAACCCTTTATCCAACAAGTTCTTGGAGTTGGGCGGATAATTCTTGCAGTTCGTTCGGAGCTAACCGGTATGGTGCTCTCGCAATTGGAGCGGCTCCTGGAGTCAACTCAATCTGGAATTCAACTTGACGATGAGGCGGTAATCCAGGAAGGTCTTCCGGAAACACCTCGAGAAACTCACGAACTACGGGGATATCCTCTATCTTCTTTTCCTCAGTCTGTTTATCTGTGACGAGTGCTAATATGGCTAGTCGACCCTTTCGTAACAACTTTTGTGCCTTCATAAACGAGATGATGCCTATCACCGCACCACTCCTATCACCTCTGACCGTAAGGACTTCTTCACCAAGGGGAATCCGTATGATCTTCTCGTGGCATATGACTTCTGCTTGTTTATCGGAAAGCCAATCCATGCCTACTACCACATCGAAACTTCCTAGTGTAACAGGCATGAGATCTATGGTGAATATATGACCAGTAAGCTCTATCTTGCAGTCTCTAAGAATATGCGTTACGTGAATCTGTGTGCCGTTAGCTAACTCTACGGTGTATTTAGATTCTAAGGCTGAGGGCATATCACTTAAAAGACTACAAACCTAGTGGACACGAAACTTCTATCGGCTCCGGTATCGAATAATACAGTAGCAAAACAACATTAACCGAAAATTTACCAGTTACTATTGTAGGGTCGTTTAGAGCCTCACCTGAGCCAATGACGAAGGCTCTTCCTTTGGCTCCATTGTTGTTATTGCTTCCATTGTTGTTGCCATTACCATTGTTGTTGTTATTGTTCCCGTTGTTATTATTGCTGCTGTTCCCATTGTTGTTACCATTACCATTCCTCTTAAGTTGGGGACAGTTGCGTTTGTAATGACCTTCTTTTCCGCACTCAAAACAACCTTTCGGAGTTTCTTGCGATTGTTGAGGCTTCTTCATCAGTTCACCCCGACAGTCTTTGGCTGCATGACCAATCTTCCCACAACGTTGACACTTGAAGTTATCACATCGGCCCACATGGTGGTAGTTACACCGGTTGCACTTCGGCAGTCTTCCACCATACCCGCCGGGTCCTTGATTTGAGTGCGCCTGGTTGAAGCTTCGGTTGTTATCAAACTTCCGTTGTTGTTGCTGACTTGGCTGCTGTTGTTGAGGTTGAGATTGGCTGCTGGATGACGATCCCTTGTTGCTTGAACCATCCCACTTGCGTTTCTGGTCGGGCACGCTTGCCACCGCACCCGTTTAGGTAACCGACCTTGCTCAACTGCCTGGTCAGTCAGCCTGTGGGCTGTTCGGATTGCTTGTTGTATGGTAGTGGGGTTAGAAGCAGTTACCATACTTTGAATTTCAGGCACCAATCCCCGTATATAATGCTCCACCCTCTTGTGCATTTCATTCACCATCCCTGGGCATAAAGTGGCTAACTCATGAGTACGAGTCGTGTAGGCTTCAATTTCTGAGCCTTGCATTTTGAGTTGCCAGAACTCAATCTCCAGTTTCTGCACTTCATTCCGGGGGCAATATTCTTCAGTCATGATTTCTTTGAATTCATCCCAAGGTAGTTCATTGGCCATGGCTTGACCCAGCATTTGCACCTGGGCATTCCACCAAAGATGCAGGGGCTTCAACAACCTGAAGTGCTGCTAGCTGTGCCTCTAAATCAGCAAACCTATCATCGATCACTATGTTATGGTGATCCTGTGCGTCCATGCGCCCACTAAGTGCTACCACGTTGCCTGCCAGAGTATGGTGTCCACCAATGGCCATCGAAAGTCGCTCCGGAAGCGTATCTACCTGGAAACGCAGCTGACGCATCTCAGATCGTAATGCAGAGTTCTCATCAGTGAGTCCTCTAATCCGCTGTCGCTCTGTGTCCAGTGTGGCTACCAAAGCTGCAAATGCCTGCTCCAGAGGGATGCTCAAGGTAGGAAGTGTAGGCAAAGTAGAGGCGGTTGATGACCTAGTCCTAGGTCGTGTAGGTGCTACTGGTGGTACGCGTTCTCTATAAGCCATACGGTTAATGTAAGTGGGGTAGAAATCCCAGTTACGCGGAGGATCGAGCTCAGGAGGTACGAAAGGCTGATCCCAGTCTATCTCGCCGCGAGGATAAGGATGTCGTGGCCAGTTAGATCCCCTATCAGGTACGGGAGATGTAGGAGGTGATTCAGATCGTGCAGGTCTCTTGCCTAAATTCCTGGACGACGATGCCATGCTGCGAAGTACGTGTTGCATATGCCAATGAGTATACAGTAAGGAGAGTAAGCGATAAGTAACTAACAACTGTGCGGTTATAGTCTAGTGTGTGTATGCAACCTAGTTCCCTATAACCAATGGCTCTGATACCAATCTGTCACACCCTCAAAATCGCGAGCGGGGTTTTACCGCGAGGCGCGTGACATACCAGGATCTCAGTCATTAGTTACCAAGAACGACTCTATATGATAAATAAACAAAACCAGAGTTAACGTTTAAAATACTGCGGAAGCGTTTAAAATACTGCGGAAGCGTTTTAAAACAGAAAAACCCAAAACAAGTAATATGTAAAGAGAATGCGCAAAACATACGCGCCCCAAACACAAATGTTTAATAGGAAAAATAAACCCAAATGTGTAAACAAACAATGTAAACAACTCAACAATGCTGGTGTGCGTGCTCCTAGGCAACTGGCAACCTTAACCTGAGAATAGCATACTAAACAAGTCAACACATGGTTGGTGAGTTCAAGAGTTTGCGTTAAAATATAAACCAATCAACAATTTCCAGAGCATAAGTAGTGTATTGCAATAGATAGCTAGTCTATTAACATAAAAATATTAATCATAGTGATTTCGCGATCGAAGCTGACTGTGTTACGTTTGTTGCCTCCCGTCACGACTTACCAGGTCGTGACGAATATGTGTTAGGACAAAATTGCACCCGTTTGACCTCGAGTCGCACAGGTGGGGCTCGTCAGACCCAGTAGTACTACCCAAGATTTCCCGCTATTCAATATTAACAATCCGAAAGTGTGAGGACTTTCCATGGTAAACAACACTATATCAATATTATACACACTCATAAATAAAAGCGTTTGTAAACAGTATGCCATCTCCCCAAAAGAGATTTATGTAAAAAGAGTGGGGCAAGAACTCACCTGGTATGCGCAAGAATTAACTTAGAGTTTAACTTGAAAGAAAGAAGGAAAGACAACCTTCAAAGGTCACCTAGAATACAAGAGTACATAAGTACGTGTGCACAAAAACAACACGAAACCCTAAGTGCTCTACAAACCAAGGAACTCAAGGTTTAAGAATACAAGACACATTTGACCCAGTTGACCCGTTGGACCCGTTGGTGACATTATAGGTGATAATTCATTAAACTAACACAACAGCATATCATACATGATCAACATACCACTTGATTACATATAGCACATCACCACCACATGTACTACCTAGATCATCATATAACTAGATATCATACAAATCATGCAAATCACAACAGGCCAAAACAGATAACAACCCAAATCAACATTCATACAACATAAACAACACATTTAGTCACCTTAGAACCCATCCATGAACACACTAGCATGATCCTAATATCCCAAACATGCTCAAATCATCCAATTCAAGGATTTGCACAATTAAAGTTTCCCTTTTGGGAAAGTTCATCCCAAATTCATCAAACTCACACAACATTCATGAATTCATCAATTATATACCATTTCAAGTCCATGACAACATCTAAACATGATCAACAACACCTAATCATCATGATTCATCAACTTTCATACCCAAAAGTTACTATCTTAGTAAGGTATGAACTACAACATGCATTTTTGAATTCCTAACATTCATATCAACCATCTAGCATCTAATCATCATCACAAACACATCCATAACATTCACACATCATCCAATCACCAATTCATGCAAAATAAAGTTACTATTATTAGTAACCTATGAACAATGCACCCAAATCATGGCTTTCTTGTAAAATCGACGTTAACTAATATATATACAATACAACTAACATAATCACAACATCAAACAACCATTATTCAACATCCAATTTGATCCAAAATTGCCTCAAACTCACGGCCAAGATAACCCTATGAACAAACAACCAAAATCCAACTTTCTTGCATAATCAACGTTAACTAGCATCAACACAACCTAACTAACATCATAACATCACCAAACGAACAAGAATTAACATCCAATTGCAGATTTTCGAACTAGGGTTCGGCCACCATGAAAAACCATCAAAAACATGCAAAAATCTAACCTTTAAACGTGTAATGGCTTGCAATTGATGATTCTAACTTGTTGTATGCCTTGAAATCGATCAAATTCGAATGTGATTGCTTGTTCTTGGGCTGAAATCGCAGGTTGTGGGTGTGGGGAGGTCGATCGCGGCCGAGGGTGGGATTAGGGTTGGAGTTTTTTTGTTTTATTAATTCAATTTTGCATAAATACCCTTTAACCCTTGCATTTTGTATTTTATAAAAATTAAGCTTTTGAATAGATTTTAAATAGTTTTTAACTACTAAACACAATTATTAATAACAAATAACAATCATGCATAATTCCCATTTATCACAAAACACACGAAAAAATATGCACGTTTTCACGTTACGCGATAACATTACAGTTAACATTCAAATCACATAAGCATAACTTAATAATCACATTGTTAACCTAATTATCATCAATTTAACATTACTGATTATTGTTAAGTCACCAACGTTCAACGACAACCAGTGTGTGCTCCCAACACGTGTATGCAAGACTTAACGGAAACTAACGGAGTTTGGTAACGGAAAATTACCGGATGTCACAACAGTATTTCACTTATGTTGAGATTGTAGATACTCTATGGATATTGGAGTCAAACTTGAGAATAAGGACATTATGAGCAAGTTCATGTTCTCTCTTCCCAAATAGTGGACTCACTACTGTGTGACCATTAAGAGAACTGAGAACCTCTCCACCCTTACTCTCACAAAGCTATATGGTATCCTCAGTGGCTGCCAAATGGAGATGAATATGCAGAATCCATCAAGCAGCTCTTCCAACAATCAACAGAGTTCAGCCCTGAGACACCAAGGGAGAGCTACATCCAAGGGAGAGCTACATCCAAGGAAGCCCATTCCAAGAGACAAGCTTATCATAAGCCTTTGTGTCTGCTGATGAAAGTTATGGAAACTTTATCTTCACTCTTGAAGACTTGGATTGCATCCATCTAGATGATCAGGAATACATGGAGATAGTCCAGCAAATGGCTCTTCTCACTCATAAAGCCAAGAAGTTCTACAAGAGAATAGGAAGAAAGTTTCCAAGCAATGATTCCAGTGGAAAGTTTGGACTGGATAAAAGCAAGGTGAAGTGTTACAACTGTAACCAAATGTGAAACTTTGTTAGGGAGTGCAAGGCACTAAGTACAAATGGTGGCCAAGCACAATCCGGACCAAATTACACTAATGCAGCTCCCAGATCTGAGAAGCAAGCCAACCAAAACAACAAGCTGTTATTACTGTTGAAGAAGGAGGATTTGATTGGAGCTTTCAGGTTGAACATGTTTCTCCCAACCAAGCACGGATGGCTAACCATGAAGAAGCAAAGGTATTAGAACATCTTTGTTCACCTGAAGCATTGCTAAAGTTAACATGTATAGGTCCTACAACTTGGAAGTGAGATCTGATCTTGAATCCTTAAATATTTCAAAAGAGCAAAAAATAATTATAAACTTAAAATAAAAGATTTAGAAAAAAACAATTTCTTTTCTTAAGCATGAGCACACAAACTACAGGACTCAAATCAAAGATCTCATAACCAGGTTAACTGAATGCCAGGCTGAGTTTGTGATAAGCAAAGCCAAGGCAGAAAAATGTGTTCTTGAAGAAGAAACCTTCAAGAATATAATATCCTCATCCTTGCATGCAAAGATTTGTTATCAGAACAGGCAAGGACTAGGTTCAAATGAGATAGCTTCTCCCAACACACTACTATCAGTAAGATCTCCAAGGTGTGAAACTTGTCAAAATGAGCTACCCCCTATTGATCCTATCAAAGAAGAGGATAAAGATGAAGAGAAGATAGTGAAGATGAACTGAAGTAAGTGAAAAAGGTTATCCTAAGAGAGTCACTACTTTCCTGGAGAGAACAAAGAATCAGGATTGACCAAGTCTGCATGGAAGAACTTGATCAGGGCAGCTAAAAGTAAATCAAAGAAAGCCCAAGAGATCAAGACCACTTTCAACTCCAAGCAAAAATAAGTCTTTATCTTTGCTGGGTTTGAGGTGGTAAAGACTGAAGACTTAACTATGGACTCTAGTACTAGGATTCCTAGTTCCTATTCAAATCATCTTGGTCAAGAAGAGAAGATTGATAAAATAACCACTGTTGCATAGCTTGAACCATCCAGTTCTAAGAGTAAGCCTCACCCTAAGAAGCCTGCTACATTATTTATGAAGGTGAAGAAGGAAGTGGAAAGAGATCTAGCTTAGACTTCTACTCAAAAGAAGCTTCTCAAAAGTATGCAAGTTGAATGCATCATGTGTGGTGGTACCTCTCTTTTTGCTAAGGATTGCATGTACAATCCCAAGAGTAGTATTCATATGATCAGAAGAACCTTCTGAGAAAAAAAAGAAGATAATAGCTTTAGAAGGAAAAACTTTTCCTCTCGAAAGCTCCAAAGTGAAGAAGAAGATAGGGGGAAAATTTCCTTCCGAAGAAATTTTGGTCTCGTAAGAAAGGAATGCTTCCGAAGTATTGAAGTCTGCTGCAGTGCATGCAAAAGCTTCCTAAGGTCCGGTCTCCAAAACTTCTGATGTCATCAAAACTTACAAGTCTTGAAGGCCAAGTCTGCTCTTCCAAAGATGATGTGGAAGATGAAGGAATGCTATGTGACTGAAAGTTTTTCATCTACAACAGCAAATGATCCTCAGAGCTTGCATATAGGATCAATAAGTGTTGAACTATCTTCAACTCACTTTGACAAGCCCAAGACCAACAAGACTTGGGTTCCAAATATAGCTAACCATCCCCTATTCATGTATAAGAACAACTAATGACCAAAAGAAATATATGGATCATTGATAGTGGTTGTTCAAGGCACATGACAGGCAATGGATCTTTGCTTCAGAACTTTGAGAAATTTAATGGAGGGCCAGTTGCTTTTGGAGGAAAATCAGGTGGTTACATCACTGGAAGGGGCAGGGTCACAAATGGTAAGCTCATTGAGAAGGTAAACTATGTCAAGGAGCTTGGATACAATCTCTTGAGTGTGTCCTAATTTTATGATCAAAGTCATAACATGCTCTTCATTAAGCATGAGTGCATTGTTCTCAAGCCCGAGGTGGTTATTCCTTAAGAGCATATCCTGCTCAGAGCCCCCATAAAAGGGAACATGTACAAGATGGATTTGTAGGAAACCTCCCCATCTGGAGAAGTTTCTTGCTTTCTATCTAAAGCCAATAGTGATGAGTCTTTCCTCTAGCATAAAGAATGTGCCATGTAAACTTTAAGAACATGAATAAACTAATTCAGAATGATTTGGTAACTGGAATGGCAAAGAAGAGTTTACAAGTGATGGCCACTATGTTGCATATCTAAAAGGAAAGCAACACAAAGTGTCTCACAAGCCAAAGTAAAGGAACTCCATCACTACTCCCCTACACTTATACATATGGATCTATTTTACCCTACCAGTGTAATAAGTTAGGAAGGACCTCATATTGTTTGGTGATCACAGATAACTTCACAAGATACACTTGGGTCTTATTTTTTAAAACTAAGGATGAGACCCCTGAGATCTTGAAGAACTTCATTCTAAAAATTAAGAATCTATGTGATCCCAAGGACAAAAATCATAAGATATGATCAAGGAACATAATTTAAGAACCAAATCCTTGATACATTTTGTGATGAAAAGGGTATTACAAGACAATACAGTGCTCCCAAGACTCCTCAGCAAAATGGTGTTGCTGAGAGGAGAAATAGGACACTTATTGAGGCTGCAAGGACCATGCTCTCTGACTCCAAACTGCCCATCACCTTTAGGGAAGAGGTAATCAACACTGCTTGCTATGTGCAGAATAAAGTTTTAGTAGTCAGACTCATGTTAAGACTCCTTATGAGCTGTGGCACAAAGAAGACCTTTTATTGGTTTCCTCAGATCATTTGGATGTCCTTGCACTATCTTGAATACCAAAGATCAGATAACCAAATTTGCTAAGAAACAGATGATGGACACTTTATTGGATACTCTTCCCAAGCTAATGCTTATAGAGTATACAATATTAGAACTAGAGTTGTTGAGGAGTCAGCCCATATGACCTTCAATGTGCACACACCCAGTGTGAAAGGTTCTAGTCCTGATTGGTTATTTGATCTTGATTTTGTTACCAAATGTTATACAAATCTTGTGAAATGTTTCAGGATCTACAGGTAGCTTATCAATAGAAGATCCTGACCCAAGATTTGAGCTAAGAAACCAAGTCAAAAAAGTACTTCAGCTCCACTTGTAACAAAACCCTACAATTGGAAATCTGTTAGCACAACCATGACACACTCTTCAGCTGATACATCTGGGGTGCCTATAAATCTAGCATTGAGGCACAAAACTCAAATGAAGGGTTTCCAATGTAGGAGGAGATGGATTTGGTGATAATGATCAAGAATTTTTTGATGCTAATAACTACTCCATAGAAGACAACATCAATGATGTCAATTGGATCAAGCCTTACTTGATAAGTGTGTTGATGTGGTGGGTGATAATCATTCACCGGATCTGAATTTCACCAATTTAGATCTATCCAACCAACTTGTTGTGATTCCTCAACTGAGAATCCACAAGTCATATCCTACCACAATATCATTGGAGATGTTGAGATAGGGGTGAGAAAAAGAGGACAAACCATGAAAAAAATGTTTGTCTATACTCTTGTTCTTGTCCCAAATTGAGCCTAAGAAGGTTGATGAGGCTCTGAAGGATGGAAGTGGGGGTGAAGCAATGCAGGAGGAACTACTTTAATTCAAAAGACAAAATGTTTAGAACCTATGCCCTCTTCCTCATGGGAACACAACAATAAGTACCAAGTAGGTTTTCAGGAATAAGAAAGATGATAGAGGACTTGTCATCAAGAACAAATCAAGACTAGTTGTTCAAGGGTCCACACAAGAAGAAGGGATTGACTACATAGATGTTTTGCTCCTATGGCAAGACTTGACTGTTAGGATATTCCTTGCTTTTGCTGCATCCAAGGATTTTAAGATATACCAACTTGATGTCAAGTGTGCCTTCTTATATGGTGTGATAGATGAGAAAGTGTATGTCAAACAAACCACCTAGCTTTGCAGACCCAGATCATCCTGATTATGTCTCTATAATTGACACTATAGGAGCAGACTCCAAGGAAGTAGATGGGACACTGTATCCCTTGTTCATCACGGGACACAAAAGGGGTACTATTGCAGCACATTCTTATTGAACGCAGATGAAGACTTATGTTTGGTTTACAGTGCATGTTTGGGTCACCTAATCTAAAGCTTTGCAAAGACTTTGAGAAGCTGATGAATGAATATGTTGAAATGAGTGCCCAGGGGCTCCAATTTCATTTAAGTAAGAAGGTTGCAAGCATCATATAACCAGTCAAAGTATACAGACAATACTTACCAGATTTCATCTGACTGAGTGTAAGGTTGCTAAGACACCCATAGCCAGAAACCACTTTCTAGGACCTGATCTTGAGGGGGAGTATGTTGATAAACATCTCTACAGGGCTATGATTAGGTCTCTTATGTACCTCACAACTAATAGGCCTGATATCATGTTTTCCACAAGTATTTGTGCAAGATATCAAGCCAACCCCAAGATGTCACACTTGGTTACTATCAAAAGGATTCTCAGATATCTCAATGGTGCTCCCAAACTGGGCCTTTGGTATCCAAAGAATTCTAACTTCAATCTGTATGTATATATAGATAGTGACTATGGTGGCTGTAACATGACTGCTAAGTCTATATCTGGGGGATGTCAATTCTTTGGAGGGAGGATAGTCTCATCATAATGCAAGAAACAATCTTGTGTGTCTGCGTCAACTGTTGAAGCTGAATACATTACTGCTGCAAGCTGTTGTGCTCAAGTGCTTTGGATTCAGAATCTGATGCCTGACTATGGATTAAACTTCAAAGAGACTCCCATCCACATAGACAACAACAATGCCATCTCCATCACAGAGAATCATGTACAGCACTCAAAGACAAAGCACATCAACATCAGGTATCATTTGATAAGAGATAATTTTGAAAAGTGATTGATAAACTAGTCAAAGTTAACACAAATGAAAAATATGCTGATCTATTCACAAAAGCTTTTAATGAATAGAGATTTAAGTGTCTTGTATCAGCTAGTGGGATGATTAACTTTGAGTAGATTTTCTTAAATAAATTTGAAGATTATTTTTCTAACATGTGTGTGTTAAGTTGTCTATATTATCACCTATATAAGCTCAGTTTACTTTAAAAGAATTTTTCAAAAATGATATTCCTTAGAATTTGAGAGAATTTAAGATATGTTTTCTTTCGGAAGACATCAAGTTGACTTTAGAAGAAATTATGTCTTTAAAACTAATAACTACTTCTAAGAAATTACATTTGGAAGAAATTCTGATATATCTTCCTAAACTTAAATACCCTTCTCAGTACTTATATGTTTTGAAGGACTATTTTCTTCCGAAAGCAATTAAGTCTTGGAAGCTATATTCATACTTTGAATAAAACTTCTGAAGTTTGATATCTTTCGAAACAAAATTTGTCTAAGAAGTAAAAATACTCTAAGTATTTTCCTTCCTAAGCCATTCTTATCAGACTAAGGAATATCTTCCGAAGCCAAATTGGCTTTGAAAGTTTTCTCAAAACTTCAGAAGACAAATTACCTTTGATAGATTTAGACATCTAAGAACTACTCTTTGTTCACTTTTTCAGAGGTGGAACTGACATCCGGATTTCAAAGTTTATCTTTTGCATTATCTTTGTCTCAAATCCTTACCATATAACTATTCATACAACAATTCCCCTTCTTTCACCTTCCTCTTCATCTGCAAAAGTTCTAACCCTATATTCACCCATAAACCGCCTTTGTTCTTACATTTCTTCACTTAAAAGCTTACCAAAATGGCCAACCTGAACCCCAAAACCAACTAGATTTCTCTATGCACTTACACAAGCAACATAATCAAGTTCTCTGTTGTCATCTAAGAAAGATCCAGGTTTCTCAGTGCCGCTTCTTATCTCAATCAAACTACCTCACTACACTTACAATCAACCCTCCATGTATGGAAAACAACTCCTAGAGTTCTAGAGAACCTACCAAGAGGTCATCTTGGATGGTGAGAAGGCACTATCTATCACAATATAGGGGAGGATCACTCCAGCCACAATCAACACTCATCTTAGGCTGGATGATGAAAAAGGCGAGTTGTCCTTTCTCAAATCTGTTGTAAATGACTCGTTCCAGCTGATGGGCTATGAAGGGGACTACACAGTCAGAACCTTCAAGAAGGGTAAGGTCTCCTCTTAGTGGAAGTACGTCCTCTATGTTATAATCCACTCTTTATCTAACAAACATGGAGGTTGGGACCAAAATCTTAAGGACATATCCTATATAGTCCATAGGATGGTTCAAGGGGTCAAGTTCAAGTACTCATAATTTGTCTATACAAACTTGCTTGCAAACTTGGAATCCTTAGAGTACTATATGTTCCTAGATATGTTAACACATTTTTAAATGTGAACTGGGCTCACAGTTAAAGGGCAGGTAATACTCTTAAATTGGGACAGATGAAGCCCGCAATCTTCAAAATCATGAGAAAGACCAATATTGGCTTCTTAGGGGTAGAAACAACCCTGGTCCCAAAAATGTTAGAGCTTATTGCTCAAGGTGACAACTTGATAGCACCAGTCAATGTTGAACCCACACCTTCAACATCTGCACCACCCATGTGAGAATCCAAGGATCAATATAGAATTATTAGATTTGATTTTAACAATTATTGATCACGAAATTATCAATACTTGTTGTTTAATTGAATAATGAACTTGAAATTAATCAAACTATATAAAAAAAATCAAAATATAATAATAATCAAACCCGATTGCTCAACAATTACAATCAATTGATTGTAATGCCTCTGCTGCTATTGATTCTATTGTTGTGATTGTTATATGATCTAATGTTAATTGATCGTCTGTTCATCAATCTCTATTACATGTTCTTGATCTCTTGTTATATAGAGATCTTATTCTGTTCCTAAAATATGCTAATCTTTCGCTATCATGTTGCTATAATTAAGCTAACTTCCTATTGCTATCCGAATCCTTGCCATATTTATCGGCATAGGAGTTCTTGATTTACAATGAAATAAATACAAATATATTGTTGATGTGACGTGTTATCTTTGCTTGAATTATGTCTTCTGCCATCATTAATATTGTTGATCTGCCACATTGACTTGTTGACTTTCTATTGACTACTTGATGATGCGGAATCATTCAAGTGTTAAACAGTCTTCCGTAGGATTTTATTCTTCCGCAGGAAATTTGTCTTCCATAGCACACTTGGTCTTTTGTGCTCGTTCTTTAGTGATTGTGCTTCCGCAGGAGTTCTTGTTCTTCAGCAGCAAGCTCTCCTTCAACAGCTCCACTTGATCTTTGGACTTGTTCAGCTGTTGTTGTTCTTCCACAGGAGATCTACGGATGTACACTTCAGTTGTATTACTGAGAACATCTACGGAAGAGTGATTTGTTCATCCGCAGTTGTTCTAACACTTTGTCAATTTTTCCAAATTGACTACATTTAATGTTTCCTGCAACCACACATAAATCAACACATATATTATGAGATATAATATATCATGCAATTCATAAACTCAACATGTACTCAATGCATTATATTATATAATCAAAATTATAATTACAAAGAATGATTATAAGAGTTTGATCTATCATCTAAACCTATACAAGACATCTAGACCTAACAATACTCCCCCTTAGGTTTAGACTAGTAATCATGGGTTTAGGTCTTTCAGTTCTTGCACTCTTGCAAAATCTTGGTATTGAAGTAGTTCACGGCATTCTTTTGATCTTCATACTTATACTTGATCTACCGTCTACTCATTCTCTTTAAAGTCTTGTATTTCAAGCCCAGGATATCCTCTTTAGTGGTAAGGGGTGCAACAACACTATTGTTAGATACCACCTCTAATTCATCCTGTTCTAAAATTCTTATTTCTGTTATGGGCTTTATCTCTATTCCAATCAGCTGTCTGGCCTCAAACTTTCTTCTTTTATGCGCCTTAGCATGTAGTTTGTCTATGACTTGAATCAGATGAACATATAGGCACAGGTCATTTTGATCAGTTTGGTCATTCAACTTGGGAAGAATTTGTCATGTAAGTATGATGTGTAGCTGGGTGCAGGAGTTTGATCTCCACAGGGTCAAATAAATTATGCTTAAGGCTTTCTTTTAGGGATCATTCCTCTGCAGCACCAGCTCTTTGTCTTTTCAACATACCCCATTCAGTGATAGGGTATGTATACTGATTCCCTCAATGACTTTGATGGATGCTTTAGATTGATCTTCATAACCAAGTCTTTGCACAAATTCAGCATCAACATATTGAGAAGGATTGATGCCTCTTCTGTCTTAGCTTTCTTCTCTATGTTCAACATCGTCTCTTTTTGCTTCTTTCATCACATCTCCCTTGAACCTATGACTAAGCTTAGACAAGTCCAGAGAAGTCTCTACCTCTTAGACTGATTGGGTAATTTGTGATAGGGATGTTTTGCAAAGTGGTGAGATTAGCATCTGGAAGTGTAAGGAGGGTCTCCACCTATGGAAAGTATTGTACCATTCTGGATGCTCTTTTCAGTATAACACAGTCCCATTCTGAATCAAATTTCCATGCTATTATCTTGTTTTCTTCTGCTGCACTTGGAGTTGTCATCAGATCAAAAAGTCAAATTAAAGTAGTCTTCTGTTCAGTGATCTCTCTGATAGTAGTGCCCAGAGGCCAGATCTTGTTTGGAATCACATCCCTTGGCTCTCTTATCATTTGTTCAGTTCCTCAGTGCATGTCTTTGACTTCAACAATAATTGACTCAGTAGGAGTTTGATCAGATTGATGTTGATGAGCATGATGGAAGCTCCAGTTCTGAATCTCACTCCTGTGTCCAGCTCAATTCTCATTACATATTCCATCATGCTCCTGAGCTCACCAACTGTTCTTCCCTTGAGTTCATGCTGCTCATAATTATGACTTTGTAACCAGCAGATCATGTTGTATCTTGTCAGTTTGGCTGTGTCACAATGTCCTAACTCCTTTCTGATCTTCTCTATTGCCTTGAACTTGGAGAAGGTTCATAGTTGCATGCAGGGAGCATCATTCTGACAGCATCAAACTCTTTCAGTGTTTGAATCAACTCAGACAGGTTCATCCTCTCCACCATATCATAGGGAAAGCCATTATTAATTAGGTCCATGAACATGGCAGAGTGAGGTTTTCTTCTAGAATGTCTTTTGTTGTTAACAATTCATCATCTTTAACTTCTTCAGCCACTTCAATAGGCTCTTCTTTTGTAAGCTCTTCCCATTCCGCATCATTGTCTTCTTTACTTTGTTCCACTGGGGCTAAATGCTCTGGTGAATCTAGTTTTATTCTTTTTGGTGATTCACCAGCACCTTCAGTTGTTTTCCCTAGATATTTCCTTTTTCTACTGTAAGTGATCATGGTTGACTCACTTTTGATCTGTTCAGCTTCAGATAACTTTTTCTTTAACCTCTCAATCTCATAATTTTCCTTTGCTCTTGTTCAGCTTTTTCATCAACCAGATCATTCAGGGCATCAATCACCTCATTGTCAATCACAATATCTTCTCTCGTCTCTTCAGTCTACCTTCTAGTTGCATGATTGACGTATTTTCAGCTATTAGTTGTCTTTCTCACTCAGCTCCTTCTTCATCCTCCTTAATTTTTCTAATTTCTTGTTGCTTGAGGATCAGTTATTATACTCAACTACCAAGTAGCCTTTGTTTACATCTATCTCTTCTTCTCTTAAAACCTTCTCATCATAAGCTATTATGTCAATGTAAGCACCCTCTCCTTGTTCAACTTCCTTAGCCACATCTTCCTTTTCAACTTCTATACAGATCTCCTCTGTATCAGCATCATTGTCTGTATCATAAACATCCTCTTCCAGGTTGAGTTCCTCGGTTGGTGTTGGGCTATCAATGGGTTTAGTGGGTGTGGGTGAAGTGGTTGGTTCTAAAGGTGTTGGTGAAGTGATTGGTTCAGTTGATGTGGGTGATGGAGTTGGCTCAGTTTGACTTGGATTTGTGGGTGTTAGCTGAGTGATCTCCTCATCAACTACTTCAGTTGAAGTAGTGTTGATAGTTGTTTATGATATATAAGGGGAGATAGGTTGTGTGTTCACTTGAATAAGATATCAAGTGAACATATGGTGATATTAGATAGGGTTCTTGGTGAGGTGATTTGGGTGGTTCAGCTGCTAGTACTTGCTGTGGGAGTGTGTGGAGGATGCAGCTGATGAACTCTGCTGTTGAGGTTCTTCAACCACAGCAGTTCTTGTGGTATGTCCTCAGTCTCATCTAGCACATAAGCAAAGAGCTCTATGTCTCCTCCTTGGTACTGCCTGGTTAACTTGTTGAGGAGTGACCTTCCTAGGTAACTTTGAACAAAGATATCAACCTCTCTTTCAATGCTCCGTAGTTGATCATTGATGATGAGCTGAATGAATCTCGGAAACATGAACATCTTGTTCTCTTTCTGCACACGTATGTGGTCACACAAGGCAGTTGAGGATATACTTGGAGTAGTTGTACTTTCTCCCTTCAAATATACCAATGATTCCGGAAGATATATGCCTAGAAAATCTATCCAACCCTGACTTCCGGTGGACATACACTTTAGATAAGTGTGGCATAGGAATCGATACAGTTTGCACAACCTGCCTTTCTTGATCTCACCATTGTGGTAGTCACCGTCGTATCCCATCAGACCAAACCCTTTCTGAATGTATTCATGGTCGAATACATCAGTGTGACCTTCTTCATCATCTCCAAGTTCCAGTGCCCTTCGTACTGCACGTTCGTCTATTCGCAATTGTTGAGTTCTGATAGTTGCATACACGACTTGTGCTTCATCTTCTTCCTCCACTCTTGCCGTGTTCCAGAAGTCGATCATGTGTGTTTGAAAGATAAGTTGGTCTGCAGTTAGTGCCTAGAAGATCGTGTTCTTCTCAGGTAGCGGATGATGGTTCTACACTCGTCTTCCATGCCTGGATTAGGAATAGCATACGTTGTGATCCTTTACAAAACGATTAGCCATAGTGGCTGTGATGTTTGAGCGGTGTGAGTATTGTTTGAGTGGAATGATCGATGTCAACAAAGGTGAAAGGGGTTTTTGGATCAAAGGATTTCTAGGTCGAAAGGTGTTTTGAAAGTGAATAGAAAGGCCAACGGTCAAGGTGCCCTTTTTATACTTTTATATGCTGTCTAACCTCATCCTAATGACGTGGGACCCATTTACCCTTTTTACCCCTCCGAGGTTATAAATGTCTACAAGTAATTAATATTTATGCAAGGCAGACATCTATTTGAATCTTCCATAGAATATCTACGGAAGTCAAGATTCCTCTGTTTCAATCTGTCTTTCGCAGAACAACTACGGAGAACAAATATCCTGATTATCTTTATTTTTTTGAAAACATCTTTCAAAAGTGATGTTAAATGTTGATAAACTTTTCTTCTGAAGTTGGTTTGTTAAACACTTTCTTCCGAAGTTAATTTTCTTGATTTTGCTGAAAACTTTCTTCCGAAGTTCATTTAATAAAATCTCTTCTGAAGGTAAATTTCTTCCGAAGGAAAAATTATTAACTATATAAACTAACACATAGTCCATTTGTTGTTTGCTGTTGGACCTTATGACTTTGCTTCATGGCAAT